>RZGL01000035.1:0-14737 GCA_027886155.1 Fusarium paranaense | reverse complement strand
GGTAAGCTTTTTATAAGAAAGCGCATAAGCTAATATATAGGGTAGTAAAATCCTAGGCTTATATCTTATAAGCTTATTTTTCTAGAATTCTATTTATAAAAGACCTTCTTAGGAATAAGGTATTTTACAAATACCTACTAAGAAAGGGATTAAACCTTTTACTTTTTAGGTCTTAAAAACCTTAAAGATTATATTAAAGGCTAGATATTAATTTAAATATCTTAAAAAATAAATTAAAAGATATTATAATAACTTCTTAGAGTTAATTATTATAAAATACCTTACTTCTAATAAGGTCTTTTATAAATAAAATCCTAGAAAAATAAGCTTATAAGATATAAGCCTAGGATCTTACTACCTTATACTTTAGCTTATATACTTTCTTATAAATTACCTACCTAAGTAATAACCACTAAGATAAGTAAGATATAAGGGAGTATTAATATTACCCTTTTTGGATTTATTTCCCTTTTAGGAAGGTCATATGACTTTAGACTTAGGGCTTTATTATAAGCCTAATAATGCCGCTAAGGCTATAACCTTCTAAAGAGTATTTCCTATTTAGTTTTAAATATCCTAGTTTAAAACCCTATAGGTTTTAACTTTTATTATACTATAGCTTAGCTTCTAGTTATTTATTACTAGTAAAACTAATAGGGTTTTAAAGCCTAGAATTAAGGCTATCTAATAGTATAACCTTTATCTAAATCAGGCTAATAGATTCTAAGTAATTAGATATATAAGCTATAGATCCTCTTTCTTTAAGATAGCTCCTTAGATCTTTAACTAATATAAGCAATAAGAATATTAATTAGAAGTTAATCTTCTTTATTTTAACCCTATCTTATTTTTAACTTACTTTTATTACTCTATAATTCTTTACCTTGCTAATTAGCTTTATATAAGAACTAATTCCGGTGCCTATTTTCCTCCTATTTCTATTACCTACCCTATAGTCTTTAAAGACTTCATTTCTTCTATTTTTTAGTTTTTTATAATTATAAAATTAATAAGCTTTTTAGCTTATTATATATATAATACCTCTTAATAATTACCTCTTAATATATTATATATATTTATATATATTTTTTAATATCTATATATATAGCCTCTTAATAAAATTTATACTTTAAGAATTTAATAATTTTCTTAGCGCTAAAATATCTTACTAAAGAGTCCTTATAATATAAATAAATATTATTAAAACTACTATTAAAACTACTATTATTTATATATTTATATAAGCTAAGATATATATATTATATATTTAATTAAATAAGTTTAATTAATTAAACCTATAGACCTCTATTTACCTCTAAGTTTTAATTTAGCGCTAAGCCCTAATACTAACTCTTTTTAGGTTTAAACTCTAATGCTAACTCTAAGAACTAATCCTTCTAAAACCTATAATACTAATAACCCTTATTTCCTAATATAGTTATGCCTATAGCTATATAGCTAGATCCTAGCTAGCTATAAGACTTCTTTAATCCTTTTATTTAGCAGTATAAAAGGTCTTTATAGTTATTATAAGTATTATTACCTATGCCTTATACTAGGTATTATCTTTTAAGTCCTTAGGGAATTTAATATCTTTACTAATAGGATATTTCCTTTCTTATAGCTTCTTTTTAAGAGCCTTAATAAAAAAAGCTCTTTTTTAAAGAAGCTAAACCTTTTATTAATATTATAATTAAGTAAAAAAAGGCTAAATAAAAAAAGAATAATATAACTAAAGATTATAAATTTAATTAATAATAAATTATTATATTATATATTTATATTAATACTCTTAAGGCCTTTATATAATATTATTACTTATAGCTTATTATAAGTATTTTTTATATTTTTATAAAGCTTATAGATTTCCTTGCTAAGGTTATTTTATTTATATTAGAAGGTATATTAATAGGTATTAGCTATATTACTTTAATTATCTAATTAAAGGTCTTAATATAAAGTTATTATAATTTCCTTAATATATTATTTATTAATTAACTAGTTATTAATTAGTTAATTAGTTAGTTAATTAGTTAATTATAGTTA
This sequence comes from Fusarium paranaense, assembly GCA_027886155.1. NCBI lineage: Eukaryota > Fungi > Ascomycota > Sordariomycetes > Hypocreales > Nectriaceae > Fusarium > Fusarium paranaense. The sequence goes on along the minus strand of RZGL01000035.1, from coordinate 12,691 downwards.
AACCTCCTCTCATAAGGATAATAAAAGTAATTTTAACCTCTTTAAGTAGTTAAGAATTATAATTAGAAGGTTAATATTAGAGGGAAGAGCTATTATATAAAGGGAATTTTAACCTTTTTAATTAATTAAGATATAAGCTATTTATTGCAAATAAAGCTAGCTTTAGCATATTAGTAAAGCTATTAATAATTATATAGATAAACCTTATTAATTTAAGCCTATTAAGACCTCTAGCTTTAAGTATAGAGCCCTTATTATTAAAATTACTAAGATATAAGTTAAAATACTTTAATCCTTATTTTAAGTAGTATAAAATTAAGTTATAATAATATAAATAAAAAATATTTTTTTATACTATAAGGTCCCTTAGGATATATATTTAGCCTCTAAAAAATAAAGGCTTATTTTCCCTTGTAGCTTATATAATAGGGGTTTTTTATTTTTTTTAGCTTTATAATATTTTCTTATAATTTTCTTAAAGTTTTTATTTTATATTATTTTAATTAATTTTAAAATAAATTAAATAATTATATTTCTATTAATAACTTCTTTATTAATATTAATAAAATTATTTCTATTAATATAAAATTAATAACTCTTAATTTTATTTTTATTTATTTTAAAAATTAATCTAAATTAAATATAATTTCAATATTAATTCTTAGAGGTTAAATAAATTATTTTTTTTCTTTTAAGGATTATTTATTTACTTTAATTTTTTTTAAAGTTTAAGACTTCATTACTCTTAAAATAAGCTATATACTTAGCCTTATTGCTTTTACTTAGGCTTATATAATAACTTGAATATTAGTTATTTTATATTTAAGTGCCTTAAATAATTTAAGATTCTAAGTCTTATTTAAGATATATCTTAGTAATTTAAATAATATATTAATAAGATTTATTATATCTTTATAATATTTAATTATAAAATTATATAATATAAAACAAATATATTATTTTATTTCTTATTTATTAAGCCTAGGTATTTAATAAAAGCTTATAAGGTTTAATAATTACTAAGGACTTTAATTTAATTTAAGGTCTTTTTTAAGTAATATTATTAGTATTTAAATAACTTAGTAATAATTATTATTTCTTAGTCTAAGGTATTATAATTAAGTTTTATTTAATTATACTTTTTTATTAAAAAATAATAAAATATTATATATTTTAGTTATTAGATTAAGAGAGAATATTTTTCTTATTATTTAAGTAATATCTTTCTAGTTTTTCTTTATTAATATTTCTCTTTATAAGGCTTATAAATAGTTTTATTATTTTTAAATACCTACATATAAAATATTTATAAAAATTATAAAACCTAAGAAAGAGTTAAATTTTCTTATATGTTATAGGCTCAGGCTAATTAATAATTATTTTTACTTATAGAGGATATATTAAAACTCCTTTAGTTAATAAAATAAACCCTAAGAATTCTACTTTTTAGTAATAAAAAAAACACTTTAATAACTTAATATATAATTTTACCTTTTATAAATACCTTAATATTTCTTAAATAGCTTTTATATAAGATTTTTTATTTTTTAAATAAATAAAAATATTATTTAAATATATTATATAAATTATCTTAATAAGTTTATAAAGGGCTTAATAAATATAATATTAAAAAGTAATTAATATATTTATTAGCCTAAGGGTATAACTAAAGACTTAAAGTAATTATAATATATATAAAATATAGTTTTTTATTTATTACTTTTCTTAATATAGACATAATAATATATATCTTTTATAATAATCTTAGAGAGGTATTTAATACCTTATATTTTATTAATAATTACTAAAATTAAAAAAAAAAAGTAATTCTTAATAATATTAATATTAAAACCCCTATAATTAATAAAAGGTAAAGCCCTTTATTTTTTTTAAAAATATAAAAAATAAATACCCTGATAAATAAAAGACTAAAAAATAGAGGAAATATAGTCTTTAAAGACTATAGGGTAGGTAATAGAAATAGGAGGAAAATAGGCAGCGAAATTAGTTCTTATATAAAGCTAATTAGTTAAGTAAAGAATTATAGAGTAATAAAAGTAAGTTAAAAATAAGATAAGGTTAAAATAGAGAAGACTAACTTCTAATTAATATTCTTATTGCTTATATTAGTTAAAGATCTAAGGAGCTATCTTAAAGAGAGAGGATCTATAGCTTATATATCTAATTACTTAGAATCTATTAGCCTGATTTAGATAAAGGTTATACTATTAGATAGCCTTAATTCTAGGCTTTAAAACCCTATTAGTTTTACTAGTAATAAATAACTAAAAGCTAAGCTATAATATAATAAAAGTTAAAACCTATAGGGTTTTAAACTAAGATATTTAAAACTAAATAAGAAATACTCTTTAGAAGGTTATAGCTTTAGTGGTATTATTAGGCTTATAATAAAGCCCTAAGTCTAAAGTCACATGACCTTCTTAAAAGGGAAATAAATCTAAAAAGGGTAATATTAATACTCTCTTATATCTTACTTATCTTAGTGGTTATTACTTAGGTAAGTAATTTATAAGAAAGTATATAAGTATATAAGCTAAAATATAAGGTAATAAGATCCTAGGCTTATATCTTATAAGCTTATTTTTCTAGGATTTTATTTATAAAAGACCTTCTTAGAAGTAAGGTATTTTATAATAATAATCTATAATAAAACTCTTTATAGACTTTATTATAAGATTGTTTCTTATTATATATAAGAATAAAGAGATTAATATAATTTCAATTATAATAACTAAGTATATAAAATATATTATATTTCTTTTTATTAATATTATAATAATTATAATAAACCTTATAGAGCTCTTTTTTATAAAGGTAAAATTATATTATAAAGTATTATAAAGGATTATTATAAGTTAAGGGTTTATTTTTATAAGGAAGTTTTAATTAGAGCTATATTATATATCTTAGATTAAATAAAGGCTTTTAATAATATTTTACCCTTAAATTAATAACTAAATAAAATATATAAATTAAATAATTAAATATTATTAATAATACTTTATAATAAATTATTAAAAAAGTAACCTAAGCTCTTATTAATAATATAATTTATATATAATATAGCCCTTAATAAAATAACTAATATCTCTTTAAATAATATATTTATAAGCTATAACTTAGAATTTTAATTAGCTCTTAATAATAGTTTATTAAGGTATTAAGTATTAAAAATTAAAATATAGCTAATATATTTATAAAAAATTAAAAAGAAATCTCTAATAATCTTAGTAAAAGATTATTAAAAAAAATATTATAATTTTTATTATAAATTTATAAATTTTAAATAAAGAGATTTTATAATATTATTTATTAAAAATCTTAAATTAAAAAAAATAAATATTATTATTTAGATATATTAAATTATTTAAAGTCCTTAAAAGAATTAATAAATAAGCTTATTGCCTTATTTTACTAAATAAATATTCTTAATTTTATAATATCTTTTATATTAGTGTCCTTGAACCTTAGGTATAATACGAAGGATTAAATAAAAAAACCTTATTAATACTTAACCTTAATAAGAAAAAAAAAAGAAAAGAAATTAAAAGAATTAAATAAGAAAAAAAGATTAAAGACTAAACCTATTATTTTATTAAGTAAAACAGGTAATTAATAAAGTATAATTAATAAATTAATATAAATAATATAAAGCATATATAAAAATCTATAATTAAATAATAAGAAAGTATAATAAAAATAAAAAAAAAATAAAAGAAAAATATAAAATAATTATAATACAAGATATATTAAGAAAATTAATAATATAAATAAGTAATAATTACTATAGGTACTTATAAACTTAGCTAAGTTATTAACCTAAAAATAAATTAATTAATTATATAATTATACTTATATATTAAAATATTAAAGAACTTATATAAAAATAATAACTTAAAAAAAAATAGAAATTATATTATATATATTCTAGTAATATTTCTCTTAATAAGAGAGAGCTAACTAAAATATATTACAAATCTTATTATTATTATTATTACTAAGGTTAATAATAACCTTAATCTCTTAATAAAAAATAAATTAAGTAATTATTTATATATTATATCTAATATTAAAAAATTAAAAGGTAAAAACCTAAGTATAGCGCTAAGTAAGCTAAATATCTTTATATTAAGGAAATATTAATAAAACTATTAAAAAGGTATATGAAAGATATAAATATAGTATATTTATCTTAGAGGGATAAAATATAATAGCTAAATAATCCTAATAATTAATAATAATACCCTTATATATTATAATAATTATTTAAAACTTATAAAAATATTAAGAAATTATATTAAAAATTTAATAAATAAATAACTTCTTTATATAAATTTCTTTATTTTAATAATTTTATATATAAAATAATAAGTAATCTTAAGAATATAAAAAGCTTAGTAAAATTAATTAATAATAATAATAATAAAAAGTAATCTTATTAAAAAGATATTATTTATTAATATTATTATTCTTAATATTAAGATTAATAGGTATAATATAAGTAAAATTAATATAAAATAATATGTAATAAAGCCTATAAAAATTACCTTTAAGAATAATAAAAAGGCTTTTCTATAGGTTAATTAAGTAACTATTAAAGTAATATTAATAAACTATAAGGTGAAAAGAGATATATATATAAAATAAATATTATTATTTTTATTATATTTAATATAATAAAAAGAAATAATATTAATATACTTATAAGTAATTATAATATATTAAAACGGGATTTAAGAGAGATTTAAAAAATTAATAATAATACTCTTAGTTTTAATTACTAAATAAAAATACTTTATATATTAATAATTAATTTTTATTAAGAAAAAATAAGTAATATAATTAATTATTTTATTACTTAATATTTTATTAAAAAATTAAAAGAAAATTATAAAGGTATTAAAAAAAATACTAAGAAAATAAAAGCTATAAAAAAGAAAATATATTATAGAAATATATAAAAAAAAAGATTTCTATATATATTATTATTTTAATAATAAATGGAAATATTATAAAAGTAATACTAGATTATTTTTTTATTATTAAGGTAAATAAAAAAAAACATATTTTATTATTAATACAAAATAAAGCTATTATTATTAATAGCTATTAGCTATTTAATATTATTAAAAGAGTTTTAATATAAACTTATTTCTAGCTAAGATATTTAGCTTAGAGGGGGGAGATAATTATTATATAGCTTTATTTAAAGCCCGCATAATAATAGGTTTATATGCCTTAACCCTCTCGGCGGGGTAATATAAAGGAATGCTTTGTATTTCGCGATAGCTTTAATTATCTTAGTTCTAGTAAGCTATAGTAAAATATAACTATTTTGCCTACCTAGCTTTGTATGACCTAAGAGGTTATAGCTATAATAAAATCTTAATTTAAATACTTTAATAAATAAAGTATAAAGTAATAAAATAATTCCTTAGAGTTTATTTTCAAAGCCTTAATGTCTTTTATGAAAAACATAAAAGTAATTATATATTAAGTTATTTTATTAATATAAAAAACTAACAAATAAAGGACATATAGTCTTTAAAGACTATAGGGTAGATTCTAAGCAATTTGTTACATATGCTATATACCCTCTCTTAGAAATAGCTCCTTAGATCTTTAACTAATATAAGTAATAAAATACTAATTAGAAGCTAGTCTTTCCTATTTTAACCTTATCTTTTTATTTCCTTACTTTTATTACTTTATAATATCTTATTTCACTACTTAGCTATTTATAAGGACTAATTCTACTACTTATTTACCTCCTATCTCGATTACCTACCCTATAGTCTTTAAAGACTATATATCCTCTATTTTTCAGTCTTTTATAATTAATTATAAACAATAAAAACTTTTAAGAAATAAATAAAATTTTTATTTAATATTAAAAAGTAAAAAGAACTTAATTATCAGAAAAAGAAATAATAATAATAATACTAAAAAAAGAAAAATAAATAATTAATTAATTAAATAATTTATAATATTTTTTATTATAATTTTTATTAAAAGGGCTAAGAAAAATATAATACTTACTTAAGTATAATACTTATATATTATATATTATATAAAATAACTTATTTAATACTTTAATTTAAGTATTATATGATAATTAAATATAAATTTAATAAAAACTTATTATCTAATATTATTTACATATAATATTTTAATATATATTTCTTTTATATATATTTTATTTTTTATTTTTTTCATTTTATTTTTTAATTTTTTATAACTCTTATCTTATTTTTTTATAACTTATATTTCTTTTTATATAAGTTTTTTACATTCTTTATTAGACATTATTACTTACTTATTTATAGCGTAGCTACTATTTTTTACAGGTAATAGGCAGCGTTTAATACTAGGAAATCATCGCTTGACATTTAGGGCAACACAGGCAACGAGTCAATTTGCCACTGCAACGGGGAGGCTTAATAGGGACCGAAAACCTTAGGCATACTAGCTATTCAGATCAAATCCCACTAACATCGCAGAGTCTCAGTTTGACAGACCGTGCTTCAGCTGCTAAGGATAGAATGCTGAACACTTGGAGAAATTTGCCTTCAAGCAGGCCTGTCAGGGTATATATATCAGATTGGACCAGTTATTCAAAGTGAAATATCGGTATTTATTTGCTTTTGACCAATCTGAGTAAACTATACATAATAGAAGAAGAAGAATAACTGTCTAAGGATCGTAACCGCGACGCCTCAAGTTAGGCTCGCGCAGAGGCGACATGAAAAGCAACCATCACCCGTATAATCCATCATCACCTTCAGCCATCATCACCTTCAGCCATAATCACCTTCAGCCATAATCACCTTCAGCCATAATCAGTTATCGCGGCCACCCTTGCACTTCTGTTTGTATCCGTCCCAATGCCCGTGCCGGCACTTGCAATTGCCCCCTCCATCCATCCACATGCCGTCCTTGCATCTGCATCTACCATCCATAAACTCCTTCCTCTTATCCTTACAGACACACTTATGGTCCTCTCGTTTTAAGCCGTCTCTGCAGACGCATTTGTTGGAATCCTTATCATACCTCTCCTTTGGGTTCTTGCAGTCGCACGGGTACTGCTTGTTACCAGTAGGCTTGGCATCCTTAGGGCAATGGAAGCGGTGGTGTCCGTGATTGTCATTGTTATCCCTGGCCTCGACGTCGTGAAGGTCGGCTTCGGGGTTGGGAAGTGCAGCGACGGAGCTCAGGGCAAGAAGTGCACCAAGGAGAAAGTGTTTGAGAAGCATGGTGACCGATGGATGGTTCAATAAGATAAAGCTGTGGTAGGTAGAATATAGAATTTGGCAGGTCTCTCTGCTAACCGCCAATAAGAAGAGCGTGAGAGGGAAGATATTCGTATCTCAGATACAGAGGCTTCAATATAGGGGACAGATAACCATGAGGCAGAGAGAGGAATACCTCTAATATATACGCCTCAGGTAGTCATTGATCGTTAATTATCCATCTGCCGTGAATGAAGCTTGAGTTTTGCATCTATATTTAGAATTGTCCTGCACCTCCGAAGTTAACTCTCCACGCAAGTGAGACACAGTTCATCTCATTCTTTCGTGAGTGCCATTGAGTGCAATGCCGCCTTCATCGCAACCTAAATAACCCGCGATTCATTAGTCTTCCCGTGCCCCACCATCTTATCGGATACGAGGTCCTCCGGCCAGACTGTTGGTCCGACAATCGGAACGGATGGCCAAGCGCCCGTCTCTGCGGGGTCTGGGTCAGTCCAAAACTCCGCCAATAGCTTGAATGGTAAAATCAGTATTTGTGCCCCTTTAACAGACAAGGGCTAAACAGAAGAGGGGGATCGACAACGGAGCCGGTGAGTTGATACGCCGAACGAACATCCTTGTTTTCGAATGAAGCTAACTTGACATCATAGGCAAGTCCTTTGAGTAATACACACTCGTCTAGGTTGTTGATGGTTGTCGTTCAAGTGAACTGATCGTGATAGAGAGGCTTCGGCATACTGAGCTTCCGTCTGCAACCGGAAAGCATGAGTTAGCACACGTGAGAAGAAGATCCTGATGTTCACTGGTCTGAAACCATCGATATTGTGTTGGCATCCTCTAACAGAAGTCGACAACTGCACAATGTCATACTCTAAATGAGCTGGAACTCTATCGGGCACACACAACCATCATTAATGTCTCGGGGGTGCTTCCCCGCTTCAGACCCCACCAACCATATGATTTCCCTACACACTATCAGCGCTAGTGAGCTTATTCCGGGTAGACGGCTCGTCCGGCTGTCAAGCGCGGCGACACCATTCCCCAGTATCCGGGTTCCCGGAGCTGGAACTCAACACAGGGCAGAGAGTATAGCTATTAGATGTCCGTTGCAGCTTGCCGATGCTTTTCTGTAATTCAATCGCAGCCTCATCTAAGGGCTTGAGTTTGACAACAAATGGGAGTTACCTGGTGTACTTCTAGTTCAAGTATGCTCAAAACAGGCGAGCACAAGACATCGTGAAGTAAAGGGTTTTGTTAAATCATCATGAGCCTTTTAAGAACTTAACTGGAAGTTCGACCTGCCGTTCAAACTTAGAACCATGCAGTCACAAGAGCCGTTGCAGAGGTCATCGGGGTTGCTCGTACAGACCACGTCTCGAGTCCTTGATCGTCCGGATGTGTGGGGTTGAGCGAGTTCCGGTTCTTACTATATAGTGTCGTCATGACCCAGGTCGCCTTCTGAGAGGGATTGGTCAGTCAAGAGCCAGAGGCAGAGCTGGAGGGTCAGAGACAACGGCTGAAAGGTTGGGCCGTGTAAAGGTTTATGCTTTCAGGGAGCTAAGACTTGGCCTTGATAGCAGTGGAGACTGCATCTGATACTGAGAGTTCTTGGTTGGCCAGCTAAATCCGGACCCCCTTCGTGCTTTGGCTTCAGGTGCCTATCTACTGGAAATCAGGATATCTAACAGAATTAGAAGATGCAACATCCGAGCAAGAGCGGCAGGTCACGGCCCACATTTGAACTGTAAGTTTAACCTTGTACTCTGCCGTAGTCTAGATTCCAGCATGTGTATCGCCAGTCAAGAATGCAGAGAAGTAGTGCTCGGCGCGTGAAAGGTCTCACGGGAACTCCTGGCGGCTGCCATCCGCATCCGTCGGTGCTGCAAACCATTTTAGCAACTTCCTCATTAGCAACTGCCTGTTCACCGGCTTTGCAATGTAGTCATCCACCCCCTTCTGCAGACAGAGCTCCATATCCCCCTTGAGTGCGTAGGCGGTTATATCGGCAGCCGCACGCCGCTCTTCCTGATGTGGACTGTTGCCTCGTATCCATTCATGACAGGCATGCTGATGTCCATGAGAATCAGGTCAAAGGCGTCGGGTCCGGTGCCTAGTCTCAATACCATCTGGGCACTGTCCGAGACGACTGTGGTGTGCTGGAATCCAAAGGCGTGCAGCATTCCCACCAGGACCTTCTGGTTGATGATGTTATCCTCATCTTCCTGTGGGACCTGCGGCGGTGATACAGTGCCGGGCTCTGGCTGCGGGTTGCCCATCTGGATCTGCTCAAGGCTATTGATCAGCTACACGCTCATGCATCTGTCTCGATCTTGTGGTTCAGTTAACCCATCAAGGGCCGGGCTTCAACTATAATAAAGAACACATTGTGAACACAGCATAGCATCATATCCCAATGCTAACACAGTGGATGCATCTGTCTCGCATCCTGAGAAGGACAGAGAACCACCTCAGGCTTCGCTTTCAGATACGAGATCATCCGGTGGAAAGTGGACAACAGAGGAGGAAAACATGGTGCGCACGATGAAACAGGCTGGCTGATCTTGGGCTGAGATCCACCGCGCCCTTCCTCATCGCCTCAAGGACGATCCAAATTCGTTACTCAACTAAATTAAAACGGAGTTGGCGTGCTGGGAGGATGTTAGAGTAGCCAGACAGTATATCGAGTTAATGGAAAATACATCCTTTCTTTTCTCTTGTGTTCCTTGGTCCTGACTCCGCAAGTTTCGCTCTTTCTACGTCCACTGGGTCGCCACGGGCTATAGTAATTACACAACCGATTCTTCAATGACCAGTCTGAGCAGATGCAGGTAATCGATTCATTTGGTCTGTATGTGTTCATGATCATAAATCTACATTACTCCTCTCCTGAAGCAGTGTGAGGCATTCCATCCAACGGGGAAAAGAACTCGGCAAAAGCTTCAGCTACACCCAGGTTAGCTACACTCTGCAGAGTATCAGAATGCTCCTTTCCAAGGACTCTGCCTCTCGCTTCCACCACTTGTGCCTGCAATTTGACTGACTCCTTTCACCTTCCCTGACTCCAATATGTGGACGCAAGGTTGTCCCTGCTGTCCAGCGTATTGGGATGCTCCCGTCCAAGGATCTGAGAGCTCAAGTTTAGCTCCTTAACTTGTAGTTCTTCCGCCTCCTCCAATCTACCTTGGTTGCAGTGTACCCATGCGAGGCCAGCCATAATCGTGAGCGTCTTAGGATGCTTTTTTCTCAGACGATCCCTCCCGACTTAATATACTTAGTTATAATAAAAGAAAAACTAAGTAAGCTCTACTCAGATAAGTAAAGTATTTAAATAATAAAGATAACTTTCTTATATAATTAAAGGAAGAAAAATAGCTTAGATAAGTAGAGATTTATTGATATTTTACTTAATATTTCCTTAAATAAGGTATCTTAAGTCTATAAATATATTATTATACAAAACTTAAGGATTATAAGAGAACTTAATATTATTATACTTCTCTAGGATATATGACTTTAAGTTAAGTATGGTATACCTTAAACGAGCCAAAAAGGACTATAATATACATTATTCCTTTATACCCCTAGTTATATATATATTTATATAATTCATCAGAGTTATTAGCCGAGTAATCTAGAGGGCATATTTAACTCGGTTCTATTCTTAAGACAATAGTCTATAGCTTAATGCTCATAGTAGATGCTATTTTGTTTGGCCTAATAGGATATCAATGAGGTGTGATATAAGTACCCCGATGAATTGCTCCGTCCTAGGAAGGTCTGCAGGTACCTGTATGCGGATGGGCAACCGAATCTTCGATGGCGAGGCTGAAGGGGCATGGCTAGTTAGTTAATTCCTTTGTCATGGTGCTGAGCACAGATATGTTTCATAGTTGTAATTTTGCTATTTCACTAGCAGAGAAACCTAAGAATATAACTCTTCTCGACTTGCAGCCGATAGAGAATGTATTCTCTGCGATGGCTGTTCTCCCATAACGACGTTCTGCGGGTAGCCAAAGTAGGGACTTTGCCCTAAGCGACACCCAAGAAGTGTCTTCTTGTAAGCCAAGTGCTGGGGCTGCCGGAGACGGTGACGGTGTCGCAGACTCTATGAAGGCAGTTGGTTCATTAGTCAAAGAAATTAACCCGGCCTGTGTGACAAGACCAGCATTGCCATCCATAAAAGAGTGCACTTGTGTATGATGCCCCAAGTGAATCACCGGTTCGCACTTTCCCGTCTCCACGCTCCAGATCCTGACTATCTTGTCGCGGGAGACCAATGCCACAAGCTTCGAGTTGTGCGAGAACACCACCGAGTTGACACAGTCGCTATGACCTTCCAGTATCAAGACGCATACATGCCAGTCCTCTTCGACATGCGGCTAACGAGAAAGCCATCTCGGAACACAGTTCTCAAATGATCTTCGAACGATGCTTTTGCTTAGGGCGAAAACCAGAACTAAAGAATAAATCTGCAGCACACAAACTTTTGCTGGAGTTCTACCCTAAGCCATTCTGCCAATGATCTAAGTATCCCTTCAATTGTCGAGGACCTCCCGGCCGTACCGTGCCCCACACCACCCCTGTCATCAAGGAGGTACATGAGGCGAACCACACGTTGCGTCATTGATCACCACTTATATGAGCGGTGTAATGTAGCGATTTGTAACTCGAAAGATTGCTGGTACTTCTATCATAGGATTAAATAAGTGGGGGATTAGGTACCTTTGACCCGATGCGTTTTAATTGGCTGCTGCCCCCTGCCGTGACCTGGCGGGAGGTCCTCGACAGTTGAAGGGATACCAAAACAACCTGGAGACTGTGTCTCCCGAGACGCTCAACTGGTGAGGCCATGACAGAATTCAACGCGAGTACCAAGCTAATTTTGTGTAGGTTGAAAGATGGTGATGCGAATTGGCTATATGAGCCCGTTCAACCAAGTGCTAGCAAGATCTACTGTACACAGATTGGGCCATCGGGTGCCTCATTGTTCCAATCCAACTCACTAGTCAACATTAACAGGAAACCTATCCTGAAGAAAAGGGGCATATCAGATATCATGTCGCAGAGGCCATCGTCATCACCATCTTTACCCCAGCAGACAACACCAGTGGCCTAAGCCAGGGAGAAAGACAGCCGGCGATCAAAAAATACTTCTTCCGATCGAATAGCGACGACGAATAATACTATGTCCCCCTTCCCTTCGACACCAATGGGCCCCGATACCTCTAGGATGCCGCCATCGTCAACGCCCACTGGGATCTCAACGCCAGATGTCGAGTGAAAACGCAGCCACTTCAATGATCAAGTTGAGCAATGTATCGCCGTCAACGTTACTTGAGGGGGCCTATAGTCCGGCCTATTCCCGTGACTCGGTCTTCCGCAACTCCGTTGTGCTCGGAAGACCAAGCACGGGGGGTACG
>RZGL01000034.1:1031837-1044269 GCA_027886155.1 Fusarium paranaense | reverse complement strand
TCTTTTTAAAAAGAAATATAATTTATTTTATAATAAAAAGTATTAAAATAAAATATTAAAATAAAAAACTTAATTATAAATATATTAAACCTTAGAAAATTAAATAAACAATCTTAATATATAATTATAAATTAAATCTATTATTAAATATTAAGCCTTATTTAATCTTTTATATTTTATTACTTTAATAAATAAAAAATATTCTTTAAATTAGAATTAATAATAAATTAAAAATAAAAATTAATAGATTAATAAAATATATTATAAAAGCTATGCTTAATATAAATTAAATTAATAATAAAATAATATATTTTATTAAATAAAAAGATTATTTTAACTTAGAATATACCTAAGAATCTCTAAAATATCTTATAAATATATAATACCTCTTATAGAACTTTTATTAAGAATAATAAATATAGGCTTATTAAGATTAATAATATTCTAATTAATTAAGTTATTAGCTTTAAGCAAACATACCTTTATACTAATAAACTCTTCCTCTTAGAGTTTATTTAATTCCTCTAAAGTATATAAGCTATACTTAAAAGCCTTATTACCCCGTGCCTTAAATAATTACTTTTACTTCTAGATCTAAGTAAGCTTAATTATTATTTCCTTGAGCGTAATCTCTATCTTAGCCTCTTTATGTTCTAGGTATTTATATTATTAAATATTTTTTATCATTATAGAAATACAATTAATTACTTATTATAAGAAATATTAAGAAATACCTATAAAATAAAATTACCTTAGCTTTATTATATATAACTCTTATATTAATATAATTAAAATAGTAATTAAAATAATTAGAGATTACTTTATAAAATAACCCTTAATAAAAATAATAAATATAAGATATAATTTTAGACTTAAAAGCTTTAATATTAAAAAAAAGACCTTATACCTTAAAAAGCTTATAAAGAAAAATATACTTAAGAACTTAACTTAATATTATATTAATAAGAAAATAAGATTTTTATAAATTAGAATTACTTATTAATAATACTTAATTACTAAAATTAGTCTTAAGAATAAAACTAATTAAAGAAAACCTTATATTATAGCTCTAATATAAGCTAAGTAGGAAAACCTAGTAAAATAATAATAATTAAATAAAAATCAAAAAGATTAAACTTTATATTTATTAGTACTAAGACTAAATAATAAAAATATTACTCTTGTTTTAAATTATACCCTAAGATAAATAGTTTTAATTAATTATATTAATATATAAAATATATTTATTATATTTTCTTATTTATTATTAAAATTACTATTAAAATTACTATTATTTATATATTTATAGAAGCTATAATATATATATTATATATTTAATTAGATAGGTTTAATTAATTAAACTTATAGACCTTTATCTACCTCTAAGTCTAGCGCCAAGCCCTAGCGCTAACTCTTTTTAAGTTTAAACTCTAACGCTAACTCTAAGAACTAATCCCTCTAAAACCTATAATACTAATAACCCTTATTTCCTAATATAATTACGCCTATAGCTATATAGCTAGATCCTAGCTAGCTATAATAAGACTTCTTTAATCTTTTTATTTAGCATAGCAAAAGGTATTAATATTTATAATAAGGGTTATAAGCTATATTATATTAATTATATTATAAGTCCCTAAGTAATTAATTTTTCTTATTAATAAGAATTTATTTTTTCTTTAGCCTTTTTTTAAAAGCCTTTAATTAAAAAAGTTTTTCTTTAATAAAATTAATCTTTTTATTAATATTATTATTAAATAAAAAAAGACTAAAAAAAATATTATAATTAAAAATTATAAGTTTAATATATTTTAAATTATTAAGGTCTTTACTTAATATAATATTTTAAAGATATTTATTTAATATTATTTCTTATAGCTTATTCTAAGTATATTTTATACCCTTATAAAGCTTATAAACTTTTTTACTAAGGCTATCTTAGTTATATTAAAAGGTATATTAATAAATATTAGCTATATTATTTTAATTACTTAATTAAAGGTCTTTATAAAAAATAACTATTATAATTATTAATATATTATTAATTATAGTTATTATTAGTTATAATTAAATCTCTTCTTATAAGGATAATAAAAGTAATTTTAACCTCTTTAAGTAGTTAAGAATTATAAGGGTAATTAAAAGGTTAATATTAAAGGGAAGAGCTATTATATAAAAGGGATTTTAACCTCTTTAGTTAATTCAGATATAAGCTATTTATTATAAATAGAGCTAGCTTTAGCGTATTATTAAAGCTATTAATAATTATATAAATAAACCTTATTAATTTAAGCCTATTAAGACCTCTAGCTTTTAGTATAGAGCATTTATTATTAAAATTATTAAGATATTAATTATAATACTTTAATCCCTATTTTAGGTAGTATAAAGTTAAATAATAATAAATAATAATATTTTCTTATATAATAACTACCTTAGCTATTAATATAACTTAGTTATACTTAATACTTTTAAGTATATTACTAGATATATTTTATACCTCTATTTAAGATGAATACTAATAATCCCATATTAATATAAACCTATTATAACTAGTTTACCTCTTAGGAATCTTATAATTATTATACTTAGTACTTATTTCCCCTAACTTAATAAGCTATTTCTTATAAGTAGAGCTAATTTTTATATATTATTAAAACTAATAATAATTATATATATAAACCTTATTAATTTAAGCCTATTAAGACCTTAGGCTTTAAGTATAAAGTTTTTATTATTAAAATTATTAAGATATTAATTATAATACTTTACTCCTTATTTGAAGTAGTATAAAGTTATAAAATAATTATAAAATAAAATAAAAAATACCCTATAGGAAGAGATAGCTTTAATAGTATTATTAGGCTTTAAATAAAGCCCTAAGTCTAAAGTTATATAACCCTTCCTAAAAGGGAAATAAAGCCTAAAAGGGTAGTATTATAACTCCTTAATATCTTACTTATATAAGCATATATAGCTTAGATAAGTAGGCTATAAGAAAGCGCCTAAGATATACTATAGGGCACTAATACCTTAGGCTTATATCTTATAAACTTATTTTTCTAGACTTCTATTTATAAAAGACTTTTATATCATAAAGACTTTTACAGCTCTCTATAGCGGGAACGTTCATGTGACTGCATTGCTTCTTAACAGAGGAGCTCGACCAGGCTGCGGACGTCTCATACACAGTCTTCATGCTGCAGCGAGACATGGACTTAATGGCGAGATCGAACTCTTCGTGAAATTCCACTAGTCGCCCGGACACTGCCTGCGAATTGGTGGCACGATCAACCACGAGTCATGCGGACAGCAACCCTAACCTTGGCGAGAAAAAATGAGTGACCATTGCTCATACTCGCTACTGGTAGGTATTAACGAATCGTGCTCCCCCCGGCTTCCGCTTCCGCCGACCCCCTCCCCTCCACCAACCCCGTCACACTCGCGCAACTCCTCCCATCCCCATCGACGGAGTCGGTACTCGCATACTTGATCGCAATCGTGTTCTCCACCATGATCCCCCCGCCACCTAGCTCCACCCCCGCGCCGAGACTCCTCTGTGTCCCGCTGCGCGTGAACCCCGTCGGGTGCGAAACAGGGTCCATCTCGTACCGGCCCGACGTGCCCATGACGGTGGGCCATAACCGGCGCAGCAACAGGCGGAAGGACGGCAGGCAGGGGCAGATGACGCCGACGTCGAGCTCGAGGCCGGACCAGAGGCATAATTGGGCGATTCTCTCTGCAGGCAGGGGTTAGTACCCAAAGGAGTAAGAGTGGAGGCAGGTGGGAGGGGGCCGGGTAAGTTAAGGGGGGACGGACTGGTAGGGTTGGAGCTGGTGAACTCCTCGATGGTTTTGAGGCGGATAAGACTGATGATCATGACACTGTTCCGTATTTTGTCAGCCGACTGTTCCAATGATATAGTGAAAAAGGAGACAGAGAGAAAACCTAGGGCAACGCACGCAACACCAACGAAAAACATGACCCCGCCCATCATCTTCTTCTTCCAACTTAAATTCAACGCCAACAGCCGCGGAAACGGCAGCGCCAGCAACCACAGATCAAACACAATGCCCGTCGACGCCCCCACCCACACGAGGACGGTCGAGTTGCCGCAGTGGCCTTCTGTCATGCCCTCCCACTGTGTCCAAAAGTGCGAGATCGGGTTGCACTGGAAGATGACAGCGAACAGAAAGCTGACGTTGTAGACGGCGTTTAAGACCATGGTGAGCTGCAGGATGCGGCCGAGCTTGTTGTCGGATCGCGGCGGGAAGATGCGCAGGTAGAAGAGGATGATGGAGGCTCGGACAAAGAAGCGCGTCGTTGTGTAGAGGATCATCTCAGCGAAGAACAGCTGGAAGGATCGGGGGTCAGTTGGTGATTATGAGAGAGGGGAGGGGGTGACGGTTTACCCTGAGCACGAGGGTCACGTTCTCAAACGCGACGAACCAGATCTCTGTTGACTGGCCATGTTGGATCGCTGCATGGGAACGTTTCGTTAGCGCTCGAAATTAAGCGAAATCGGGGATCTAACAGGGAAGGGACGTACAGTAGATGCTGACGGCTGTGAACAGCGCGGAGCCAATCTTGGATCGGTATTAGCAAGCAGTCGGAGGATGCTCGGGACACGGATACAACGTACGAAGCCAAAGAGGTTGGCGAGATCGTCCCACCAGAAGTAGGCCCGTGTGAGCACACGAGCAGCAATCCGGAGGGTGACGGCGATGGCAGCGAGCCCGATAAAGACGGAGTAGAGCGGGATAAGGCTACCGTCGCTGGTGGGCGTGACGCCGCACGTGAGGGAAGTGATGTTCTTGGCGGCTGTGTAACATCATCAGTGTATCGCTCCTAACGGGGCCGGTGACGGGGCCATACTGAGGGACTCCTTAACCGTGCAGGACAATTGGATGCATGCGGTGGCTACATTGTTGAATGTGTCGTCGCCACAGAGGCACTCGGCGGCTACTGACACGCTGCAGCTCGACTGGGCAATCGCGGTCTGAACGCAGGGCCGCTGGTGGGTGCGTCAGTTTGACGTCTTTCACGTGGGCATGGGCAGCACATACTGCGCAGTCAGGGAGTGCCGCTTCACCCTCCGCGAGCGACATCGAGCCGGCGGCGGCGGCGGCATGGCATAGAGCAAGAAGATACGGGCCAAAGATGGCGCAGGTGTACCTGAAGGACCGCATGTTACGTCTCCATTCGCGGCGGTGTTGATCAGCCTCGTTCGGCAGGCCGTGCACAGGACAGGGAGAGAGATGGAGATTGAGACGACCTGTCACCAGGGCCGCGGCTGGGCGGCAACACCCAGTAAATACATACACTTTCAGGGGGCGTCACATGCCGACCCGCCACGCATGAGCCGTATCCCCGAACCCCAGGTTCCATGGTCCCGGAACATGTCGACATGACATGGCGCCGACCTCTTGGCGGATCGCTGGCGCTGGGGTGTTGAAAGCTCTGACGCAGCCTTAAAAATTGGAGCCTGCCTAGGAAGGCCAATTGCGCCACCGCTCACAACCTTGTTCCTGCAGAGAATCACCAGTTCTTTTCTGGGCGGGGCCAGGGGAGGGGACCAGAGTGCTACATTGCAGCCAGAGCAAGCTAGCGTCTGGTCGAGGCCCTTGAAAAGGTTCTCCACGTGAAAGCTGTAAGGAGTAAAGTTGAGGAGATCCTGACAGGGGTGGTGGCAGTCTCAGGCTGCTGGGCATGCATGAATCATGGGGGTATGTAGGTAGGGAAGTATCGTAGTAGTTATTGAGAAGTGACCCTAGCCAGCCACTGTGTTAGCATTGGGGTATGATGCTATAATGTGTTGAAAATGTGTTCTTTATTATAGTTGAAGCCCGGCCCTCGATGGGTTAACTGAGCCAGAAGATCGACCCGAGCCAGGCTTTGCTGGTCACTTCAGCCAGTCCAGGAGCGTGTGGGATCCTGTAAACAACTTTCGGCAGAAGAAGGTTTCGACCTGGTCTGCCAAAGGAACACGGAGGTTTTGATGTCAAAGCTGTGCCAAGCTTCGGGCTGGGCCGGCAGCAGGCTTCACTCCTGGCATCTGAGGGGGTTCGCTCCCGCCGCCAGCAGGATGTTGGTTGTTGGCTGCTGAGCGTGCTAGACGGCCTGGGGCTTGATTCCCCTCTGGGGAAATTACTCCACTTGCCAGGTTGCACCATCAGAAACGGTTACGGAGTAATAGCTCCTCAGGCCTCAGAAGGGGTGCGTTGCAGGGCGTTGCTGGACTGTATCCAGCCAACTAAACTGGAAAACCCAGTGCCCAGTTCGGATGACAAGCACGTTTTGTCACTTCAATGTCATCCCACAGTATCGCAGGATGAGAGGATGAGGGGCTTCAATTAGAGCAGCCAAGGTCAAAAAGTACAAGGAGGCCTTTGGCGCCGGTGAGCTATAACAAAAGAAGGCGCCAGTCAATTTGGGGATATGAGCAGTGTGATATAGCGATTTATATCGCGAGGGATTGTTGGTACTTCCATTATAGGCTAAATTAAGGGGGGCAACAGGTATCTTTGACATGATACATTTTAATTGGCTGCAACTCCCTGCCATGACCTAGCGGGAGGCTTAACACAACTCAAGGGATAATGTGGTGCCAAGTGAGTTTTGATAGGCCCGTGCGTGTCCGAGCGCTGCGGACTGATTCCTCCGCTTGGATCCTATTGGCCGAGCCTAGACCTAAACAGTGGGTCATTCTTTGTTGATAAATCTGGGGTAATCCGACCCCTTTCCTTTGCAGAAGAACAAGGCTCTTTCAACCCCATTGTCAACGCTTGCTACTGTGAAACGCGCTCTGTTTAACAGATGGCTAATAGGCCTCTGCCCCTTCGTGAATGGTCACAATTCCATTCTGGGAGAATGGCCTGCGAACGTCTCACCACCCGGCACTGTCAGACTCTGCCAATCAGCCCATTCTGCTCGTTTGGAAGTTGACTGCGCAGTGGGTCCGCGCCAAACCGACCGCGGCTCCAGGAAGAACCTCGACCGTGGGGACGATCCCGATGCGCTAACGTTAGCTCCGACTTGGCAGGACTTCGGGCGTTGATCCACTGATGTATTTTTCCCCGCAGGCGATCTTCGTTATAGGAGACTCGCAGTCGGCGAGGGGAAGCGGAATCTGCGCCGTTGGCCGTCAACGTGAACGACATACGATTTTGCGTCTCTGGATGCTGTGGCTTCTGGGGACAGTGGATGGCCTCTGGTGTCCGGAGTACATTACTGTGTATGTATTAGTAATGTGAACCGTTTCAACGCGTCCTCAAAAAATGGTTCAATCATGTAGGACACCCAGGGACTTTTTACACTCCACGTGCCGTTTTGCAGGAAGGGTTTCTAATTATCCACCAGGTTGATCAGCAGCCAAGATTTTGGCGGGCAATTAAATGACGGAAAACTCCGACATCGATAGGGAGCGGGAAGACGACAGGAAAAATAAAATCAGGCACAAAACAAGGACGCGGGTAAGCGAAGCGGCTTCAGGCCACAGCGTTTCCGGGCGGAAAACGGCTCGGAAACGTGTCGGGCAGGGCCCTCACCGTTTTATGTAAAAGCTTGTCCAGAAAGCTGAATAATTCCTGGCCGAGTCTCCACGCTCTTTGGCTCGATGATCATTTGGTCAACAGGTCTCTGAGTTTGAGTTGATCCGATTTATCTAATTAGTGCGCACACTGCCCTAGCAGAACGCCCTTCAGGGTCTTTCCTCTTAAAGGCTACCAAGGGGAGGAGTCTCCAACTGTACAATCTAAACAACGGTACCCATGTTCGCCAGCGCAATCAAGTACTCTTAGGCTTCCTTCGCCTTGACTTATGGCGTTGCAAAAACATATGACTGTAAAGAATATAGAACCCTGAAGACCGTTAGGTACAGAAATTGAGCTTGGAATTCCATAAGATTTACGACTAACCCGGAACATACAAGACCAGTCCCAACCAGAGGAGATATTGATATAGCGTGTTGCGGGCTTTCGACGGCAGAATGACCTCGTACACTAACCACATCTCGGATAAAATCCCAATTGGGTAAAGCACAATGAACATATTGTACCTAGGTTCATTCTTAGCGGTGCTCAACTCAATGTACCACAGACCAGACTCACCTGAGCCACAACAACGTGCTTCGTGCTGTCGCCGTTCCTTTATCGATCGCAAAATATGTGTATCTCAGAAAATCTGCGGTATTCCACGCAATGATCATACTTGAAAATGCCCACCCATTTGCGGCGACATCGGGGTAGTTCCTTGTTATCGCCCAAGAAATAGTGTTACGACCTGCCACTTGCAACGCAGCGGTTGCGGGCGATGACGGCACGAGCCCTGTTGCAGCGTGAATGACTTCGACGAATCCAAACGCCTCGGTCCACCGCGAGAGGGAATGAAGCTCGCGCCATACCGTCGCCGTACCAGATGTTGCCCCGAGATGGATGGTGCGAACGAGAATGAAAGCTCGGAGAAGCGCAGAAATGGTGTTGAAGAGGGCAAGATAACCCACTGTTGCTGAACGTGGAACAGGCTGTAGGGGCACTCCTCGATTTCGCCTGGCTGGCCTGATGCCGTCAGGTTGTGAATGCATCGAGCAGGCTTGTTTTCCTTCTTTCTTTATCTGAAGCCTGAAATATGTTCTGTCCGCACCCCGGACACTCCCGCCTGCTGGCCTTTTAGTCCAAGGTTGGACCGAGGTCTAAAATGCGACAACGGTTCGTCAGCCTGTGATAATCCTGAACCGAGGTCGAACGGGCGACCTGTTCACTTCGCACATTCGAGTGGACCCGAGCGCCAATGCATCAATCGCCCCAGAGACGCACATTCCTAACTAATCGAACGCGGCAGCAACGGCAACCCATCCACACCTGATTCTTAATGTTGGAGCTTGACTCGCAGAATGCCGCCATCTTTCCGTGGCTCTCTGGCGCGCGTTCTATTGGTGGAGAGGCCCTGAATCTTCAGGAACTATCCACGGAGCTGAAATTTGCGTCGTGTCAAAGTCGCACGCATCCGACAGCTCACCAAGATATCGCTGTGGTAGGATGGAGTGTTCCACTGGACTCCGGAGATTATCTTGCTATCGCCGATTCCACGATCGAGCCTCCAGTTAATCCAGTAATTCCGCAAGACACTTCTGCATCTCACCGACATACAGTGTGTCGTTATCGGTGAGACGTCGGATACTTTCAAAGTCCGCCCAGGTCAGGTTTTGTGCGGAGTGTCATACATGTGTGCATGACTGATAGTTCCCATTCAAACCCATCATGCTGTGGAGCATACACCGAGCTGAGCAGCTAGCTTTTCCGAAAACCATCGCGTTGACACCTCACCTTCTACCAAACCTCTGGTAAGTACGCGATGAGGCAACGTACAGCCAGTCAGCAAGTCTCCATTCTCATCTAGCTGAGGGACGAAAAAGAATACAAGCCTACCACGTAGTATGTAGAAGCTGTTATCGGTCCAATGTATTTTATCATACCTTGGAATAGATCTGGGACTAGGCGTTCCCCAGGTAGAGGCTTCCTCACAAGACCTGATGCTAAGGTCCTACTAAGGTGAAGCTGGCCGGCAGACGCGTGAGCAGACACCTGGTCCTTGCACATACACTGAGTCCCATAATGCATGAAGCCGTTGGTTGCGCTTGAACGTTGTAGTTCTTAGGTTTACACATTAGCTGTATACTGTACATTACGTAGCGCCTAACCACTGTCATGCTATTCACGTGAATACTTGGAACAAGTAGCGTGCACTCTTTTGTCCAGGCATTTCTTTTCTTTTTTAATTAAGCAGAAGGATTCTAGGCGCTCAAAACCATAGGCCCCGATGTAATCTGCTCTCAGTTGACGAGAACGTAGCGGAACCGGGGCTTACCGGCTTCCATGTCAACGATAGCTTGGTTTGCCTCGCTCATTGGACGGACCTCGACCCACGACTCAATCTTCTTATCGGCAGCAAGCTCAAGCATCTCGATGATCTCCTTGGGACTGCCAATGCCGGAGCCAGCGATTCGGCGGCGAGCGACACCGAGAGTGAATGGATGAAAAACCATGGGCTCGTCTGGCATGCCAACTTGCACCAAGGTGCCGTCACGCTTGAGAAGCTTAAGATATTCCGCAAATGGCATCTGATATTTGTCAGCACGTTATGGATACTCCCTAAGCGGATGGCCAATTGTCATTAGCCATCATGACGAAGGAGAAAGAGCTTACCTTGGCTGAGCCAACCGTGCTAATAATCAGATCAAAATGGCGAGCGTGATTCGTCGACCAATCCGCCTCTTCACCGGTTGCAATGTAGTCGTCGCAGTCCAGGGCTTGTGCGTCCTTCCTCTTGCTCTCTTGACGCGAAAAACCCACTACCTCGCTCGCACCCAAAGCCTTGGCGAACAGGACGGCGAGATGGCCAAGTCCTCCGAGGCCAATAACGCCGACTTTCTTGCCAGGGCCGGCACCGAACTTTTTGAGCGGAGAGTACACTGTAACCCCCGCACAAAGCATGGGAGCTGCGTGTTCGGGAGCCAGGCCCGCTGGTATTTTGAAGACGAAGTGCGACGGACATCGATGGTAAAGGGCGTGGCCACCACGAGTAGGCCCTCCGTTCCGATGCGGCGGGCCACCGTACGTAAACACGCCTCTAGGACAATAGTTCTCGGCGTTGTCGGAGCATTCGATGCAGTCTTGGCCGCCGCGACCGAGGCATGAGTCCGCCTGGGCGCCGACTCCAACAATATCGCCGACTTTGAAGTTGCCTTCGGCCTCAGACCCCACGCGAACAGCTACGCCGACAATCTCATGGCCTACAACGAGGGGGTAATTCGCGGGACCCTGTATTTGTAGCGCGTTAGCTATCTGCTACCATTTTATGGTTCTGCAAGTCGATCATAAGGATCGTAGTAAGGAGTTCATTGTTGTCTCTCACCCAGCTAGATCTCAGCGCGTGCAGGTCAGAGCCGCAGATACCAGAGTGTGTGACCTTGATGTCAATATCGGTCTCTTCCCAAGGCTTTGGTTCGAAACGTTTCCACACCATCTTGCCGTCAGCAGCCGAAGCGTCCAGCCCCATCCAGCCTTCAAAGTTGTAGTCCGACATGTTTGGAGCTTGATTCTGGATGATTGGCGGTTGAATGTAAAAATGACCAAAGGCAGCATTGCGCCGCTGAAACTTAATAAGTGGCCGCCACGGCTTGTCTCGGAGATTAGCAGACTAATGCCGATTTCTCCATTATGAGTTGTTGCGGAGTTTCGCCATGACGACGGAGTCGACGGCGATGTCGTCGACGGCGACGTAGCAGTCGTTCCCCACTCAAGGCCGGACATGGTGATGGGGCTAGTACCGACCTTCATGTTGACCCTATTGATGCGGAGCTCACAAAATTCACAACCCCGCCGACCTAATATGCCATGTGCTTGATAGGAAAAAGGAAGTAACCCGCTTGCCTCCGGAGATTATGCTGGTATCGCCGCCATTCATTGTCATAGCTTCCGGTGACTCCGCGAGAACCTTTCACAGCTTGCCGGCAGTTTCCGTTAGCGGCGAGGTGACAACAAATCCCCTTACTTTAGGTTCTGTGCAGAGAGTGTATCATATGTGTATGTGGCGTGCATCGGGATTCTGCCACCACACTGCGGTCAAAGGCTGAGCGGAGCGGGGCTCCAGGAACTCCATGGGGGTATCGCCGTCTGAACAGCACCCGACCTCACACTTTGGAAAACCTCTGGCGACTACACCAATACTCCACATACGGCCAGTCGGGCAAATCGCCATTCCTAGCTTTCATAGGACGGACCCAAGTGGCTGTGGTTTCCTAGCTGCGAAGAGGAATACAATGACTACCATTCAGTACACCGCAGTCCATTATTCCTTTGAGAAAACTTGGGTCAGGCCGTCTACCAGGTTTTAGGTAGTTGTACTGCGTACTCACAAAAACTACAATAAACATGGCCGGCGGCCCTGTGAGCAGCTTCCTGTCTCTTGCATATACACCGCGAGCTATCTTCACGGAAGCGTTGGTGTTGCTTGACCGTTATGACATCTAGGCTTACCCAGGGGGTATATTCTATCGAAGTGCCCCTCCATAAGGAATGAATAGAGGGGGTATAAAAACCTATCATTATATTACCCCTATAACTATCATTAACCTATAACGTATATGCATAGCTTGCGTGACAAACAAGCATGCGTGACAGCGCACTGTACCGCAAAAAATAGCTTACCCTATACTACTTAGCTAATATAAGAAAAATAGCTATAAGCCTAAAAAGGATAGTTTTATAAACCTAATTTTATAGAGAATTTAAAAATAAGTTCTTTATATTTTTAAAAAATTCCCTTTATAAGGATATAGCTAAGTACATAGTGCGAATTGCTTTTTTTATATACTACCTTATAAAGGATTTATTTAGATTTTTTTTAAAAACTATATAAGATAAGTTATTATAT
>RZGL01000034.1:979042-1022870 GCA_027886155.1 Fusarium paranaense | reverse complement strand
TCTTTTTAAAAAGAAATATAATTTATTTTATAATAAAAAGTATTAAAATAAAATATTAAAATAAAAAACTTAATTATAAATATATTAAATTATATAAAATTAAGTAAAAGATCTTAAAGAATAATTATAAATTAGACTTATTACCTAAGGTTAAGCTTTATTTAATTTTTTATATTTCTTTACTTAAATTAATAGAAGATATTATCTAAATTAAAACTAATAATAATTTAAAAGCTAAAGTTAATAAGCTAAAAGAATATATTATAGAAGCTATCTTTAATAAGAATAAAATTAATAATAAAATAATATATTTTATTAAATAAAAAAACTACTTAGATTTAGAAAATACTTAGGAACCCTTAGAATACTTTATTAATATATAATGCCTTTTAAAGAATTTCTATTAATAATAATAAGATTAAACTTATCTAGGCCTAAGGTAAACTAATTAATAATACTAAATATATTATCTATCTATAAGTTACTTATTACCTACTATTTAATAATAAGTGCCTCCTCCTAGGAATAGACCTTATTCTCTTTATCTAACTTATATATTTTATAAAAAAAAAATTAAGAATTTTACTTATAAAGTAGATAATATTATTTCCTAAGGCGAGCTAAATAAGCTAAGGTCTCTTATAATTTATCCTTAGCCTTCTTAATATTAATATCTACCTTATACTAAGTATTAAGATTTTTTAAAACTAAAAATCTAAAGAATTAGTTAAATATAAAGCTAAAATTAGTAATAAATATAACTTATAGAAAAATAATATATTAATATTATTATAAGAATAACTATAATAAATATACTCTTAATAATAAGAGGAACTTATTATTATTTAATAAACCTTCTTAGCCTAGAAATATAATAAATAAGGCATAATATTAAATCCCTTAGTATTAAAATAAGAAACTAAAAAAGAGCGCTATATAGATTTCTTTAACTTAGAAATATAACCTAATATCTTATTAGTAGAAATTTTTAAGGAATTAAGTTAATTACTTACTAATAATAGGCTATAAATATAGCCTTAAGGATAAGACTAATAAAGAGGGAACTTTATATTATAGCCTTAAGAAAGGTTATTAGTATATAATATAAATAGGCCCTTAACTAACTAGTTATAGTTAGATTATTAAATTATGCTATAATTTAAATAAGCTAGATTAATAAGATTACTAGGTAATCCTCGCGATTTAGCTTAATATTAAAAGTATATAAAATATATTTATTAGTACTTTCTTATATAATAGCTATCTTAGTTATTAATATAACTTAGTTATATTTAATACCCTTAAGTATATTACTAAATATAATTTATACCCTTATTACTTAGATTATGCCTAGTACTCTCTACTAATATAAACTAAGTATAACTAGTTTATCCCTTGGGAAATACCTAACTATTATATAATTACTTTAATCTTTATATAAAAAAAAAATATTTCTTTATATTTTTTCTTAAGATTATAATTTCTAAATATAATATTTATTAATATTATATTAAGAATTATAATTAACTAAGTAATTAAAATTTCTAGGTTATATAATATTATTATTATTATTTAATATAAAAATTTATATTTTTATTTTAATATTTCTTAAAATAAAGAATTCTTATATAATATATAATAATATATATTTTATAAAGTTAGTATAATATAGATATATAGCAAGTATTATAGTTAACTAAGTATTATACTTTTACCCTATAGCATAAATCTTACCTAAATCTAAAATTACTTTAAAAAAATTCTAAATAATCTAATTAAAATTTTTATATTCTAGGAATTTTAAATAAGGTTAATTAAAAAATATAAAATATTTTAGTAATTCTTTTAGACTTTTTTAAAAAATTTATAAGTAAGTTATTTAAAGATTTCTTATTTATACTAATTTCTTTTTTAACTTTTTAATTTTTAAATATTAATTAGATTTTTTAAAATTTACAAAAATTATAACCTTATGGTATTTTTAGTTAGATTTATAAAAATCCTCTTTTTAAGCTTATAGCTATTTTATAATAGCTTTTAGAAATTTAAGGTTTATGATTTTTAGGTGCACAGTATGCTATGACACTTGCTTGCCTGTGAAACTTACTATATATATACGTTAGGCCTATTTTAATTAATAAATTAGAGATTACCTAGCTAGCAATTAAAGGGATATAACTACACTTAGAGCTATTATATAGGGTCTAATCTGATAATTACTATTTTACATCCGCATCCAGGCGCAGACAGGGCGGGCGCCCTGTGCTTGACCTTATGAAAGAAGCCGACCAGAATTTAAGAACTGCCGTACCTCGGCAATTTCCCCGCACTTAAGAATGCCACCACTTGATTTCCCCGCGTTCCGTCATTTCCGATCTATAGGAGCGTTCGCAGCCCATGATTTATTACAGGCCCTGTTTTATGTCTGAATTAGACGACACCGTGATTTTATTTGGATCTCCACGGTGGAGACACCTCCACTCGCCCATTGCAACATTCGGTTGGCCGTCTTAATATCGCCCATCTCCCATTTTTCAGTCCTGATATCATCAATAATTGTTCATTTCAATTACCTTCTCTCAATCCCCCTCGAAGCCATGGTCCAAATTGGCTTCTTCCGCTACCTCCGCCTCAAAGTCACCGTTGTTTTGATGCGACTCATCACGTGGTGGCGACAACCCAAAGCGAATCTCTCTCTACCCACTGGCCTCGAGCGAAAAGCAATTCGCATTCCGTCGCGTGATCCAGCTCGCTTTATTAATGGATGGCTCTACTCACCATCTGCTGACGGCATCCCTTCGTCGGCTACAAAGAAGCCCATCATTGTGAACTGGCACGGGAGCGGGTTCGTTCTTCCAAGTCTGGGTAGCGACCACGACTTTTGCGCTCGCGTTGCAAAAGAGACTGGTTTTGTCGTCTTGGATGCGGATTACCGCAAGGGGCCCGAGGTGCCATTCCCTGGAGCCGTTCATGATGCCGAGGACACCTTGAAATGGGTAGCAAGCCAGCATCAAGAGTTCGACCTTGAACGCGTGGCTGTCTCGGGATTTAGTGCCGGCGCAAACTTGGCTTTGGTGGCATCATCGTACTTGAAAGAGAGTTATCCCACCCTCAATATTCAAGTCACCGTCGCAATATATCCTCCTGTGGACCTGTCTATTGATCCCGAAGCGAAAACCGTCCCTCATCCGATACGACCAATTCCAGCAGCTGTGGCGCGTATATTCGACGCGTGCTACATCCCAGACAACTCATTGCGATCAGATCCTCGCATTTCCCCTACATTTGCGGATCCTACACTTTTCCCCGAGGTGGTTGTTATTTTGACCTGCAGCGGAGACACTTTGGCGCCAGAGGGAAACGCGATGGCCGCGAAGCTTCAGAATGGAAAACGCCGGGTGATTAATCAGACTTTGGAGGGTGTTGGCCATGCATTTGACAAGGGTGTTCGCGAAGGAACCCATGAATGGGAACAGCGGGAACTGGCGTACTCAACATCCATAAGAGAGCTCAAATCCGGACTAGGCGTGTAGCTGACGGACTCACAAACGATTGATCGAGGGACGAAGCGCGTCTTAGAAGATAGGGCATCAACTTCAAGCTGGAAGAGGGATGGATTGATTCACCGGGGACATTGGAAAGGTCCATCAGGCGTTGTGTCAAAGTGCTGCTCCTTGTCCGTTCATGAACAGCATACCCTACCGTAATAATCTACGCCTAGAGAAACCCTAGAAGTACCTGTCGCTTGGTACGGGAGCATGACTAGCTGGCGACCGGGCAGAAGGTCCCTCGGTGAATCGGGCAATGAATGGCTCTTAATTTCTATTTGTCCAACAGCCCTATTACTTTTTTCTAAATACCCCCTTTTCATCTGTAAATTCTCCCGCTAGTATGTCAGAGCAACAAATTCCCAACTCGGCTTTACCATGCCCCGGACCTTGATGAACAGGACGAAAGCGTTGTAGCGGCTCTGTTGTTCCACAAAATCGCAAGCAAAGGGTTTTCATTGCCCTTTCACCGTTTAACCCGAGTTAGTTAGGCGTCGTTATCACTAAAATAATCGTTTCGCTCAGACGTCGCCACTTAATACACATCTGTGACGTCAACAAGCTCTAATCGATCCGTTGCGCAGAAGGGTAATACGTCACGCGACACACCACGAACCTGCTTGCGATAATTATTTAATAAGCTCTGAATTGTCTCTGATCCTCGTTCGAAATATTCCTGAAGTCACAATATAACTTGCTTATGATTCTAAGGATTCTTCCTTTGTCCTTTTATTACAAGTGCCTTCACTATGTGGTCCTTCGTACAACGCCGCCAGATCGCCAAACAGGTGAAGCTTGACCTCGGAAAAGACCCAGCGTACCTTGAGAAAGGTAGAACGTTGGGTCAACGAGAACGACGCGAACCTTCGCCCACTACCGAGGGACAACCCGAGAAACAGAACCGCCAAGACAGCCCTGGACAAGGAGACCGTGACTTCATCCCAGTGCGCAGTGAGGGAGACCATGACCCTCTAAATCCATTGAACTGGACAGTCCTCGAGAGAACCAAGACCATGTTCATCTTATGCTTCCTAATCATTACCCAAGCATGGGCTGGTGCGGCAGAGTCGATGGGTAACTTGGCCGCCAGCCAAGAATTCCATGTCAGCAAAGTTGCCGAGAACTTGGCAACAGCCGTTTATCTCTTCGGCGTTGGAACTGGCGCCCTCTTTGTTGGTCCAATTTCAGAAACCGTGGGGAGAAACCCAACCTATCTAGTGGCAACTTTTTGCTTCCTTTGCTTCGTCCTCGGGTCTGCGCTGACGCCCACATTCGGTGGACAAGTCGTATGCCGATATTTTGTGGGATTATCTGCTAGTGCTACGCTCACCATCAACGGTGCAAGCGTGAACGACCAGTTCCGGCCTGTCAAGAGAGCCTTGGTCTTCCCAATTGTTGCTTGGGCGAACGTGGCAGGTAAGCAAGGCTTGACTTGAAGTCTTTTGAAACCTTGGTTGGCTGACTGCCTTAGCCCCAGTCATCGCGCCCGTGGCAGGCGGTTGGATTGTCTCTAACCCAAAACTCGGCTGGCGCTGGACCGAGTGGGTGACGTTGATTATCTCTGGCGCAGCTTTCCTCGTCGCGTTACTGTTTCTCCCAGAGACGTACTTCCCGCTTTTGCTGGACTGGAAGGCCAAGGAACTTCGACGTCTCACTGGAGACGAACGTTACTCTTCGGACCATTCACAGAAAGCGTCATTTTGGAAGCAACTACGGCAGACTCTGCCGCTTCCCATGACTTTCTTCCGTACCGAGCCAGTCATCATTGTTCTCGGGCTCTACCTGATCCTGCTCTACATTCTACTTTTCACTTTCCTCTCGGGGTTCGACTACATCTTCAAAGAAACCTACGGCTTATCTCCTGGTCTCCAAGGGTCCTGTTTTGCCTCTATCGCCGCGGGCTCAACTGCATTCGCCTTTTGCACTCCCGGCCTGTATAGTTGGGCACGTTGGCATACAGAATTCGTCCAAGGGGCCCCCTTGAAACCAGAATTCAGACTGTGGCCTGCGATAGTTACTGCCCCACTGCTTCCAGTTTCTTTATTCTGGCTCGGCTGGAGTAACTACCCTACTATATCGAAATGGAGCGGTCTCGGCGCTTGTTTTGTGTTTGGCGTCGTGTTGACGGCTGTTTATGTTAGCAGCTATGAGTACATAACTGATAGCTACCGAGATCATTCAGCGATTGCGCTTGCGAGCATCACGATGGCTCGGTACTTGATTGCTGGTGGTATGGTCATGGCGGCACGTCCTATGTATGAGGGAATCGGAGTTCACTGGACTATGACTCTCTTGGGTTGCATTGCTGTTTTGTTAACACCAGCACCGCTTCTGTTTAGGTTGTACGGACCCAAGCTTCGGAAGAAGAGTCCCTACGCAATGACAGAAACACACCTCTAAATCTACTTTATCATTGGCTTGGGAGGCTGCAAAACAAGCTTTTCCTTATGTTACCAGCCGTGATTGCGTGATATAGTACACTCAGCCTCCAGTTATTAACATAACAGCTAATTTCTAGTAAATCTCTAGCACATCATAGCATCATATCCCAATGCCCTCCGATAATAACAACCTCGCAAGTGTCGCAGGCACCATGAACGCATGGCTCCAATCTATGAGCCAGTGGCGCCCTGGGAGAGGGTCAAAGGACTGACTGTTCCACAGAGACCGCATTATCAAGCCTCCCAGGGACTAGAGTTCACTTAGTTGACTTGGAAATCATGCCCCTACTAGATAACGAACCAGACAGCCACAAGCATTGCATAAGTCCAAGCCACGACTCAGACAAACAGAGCCAAGCAAATACAATGGGGGTTTCAGCCTGTGGGAGTTGGCCCGCACGATAGTCAAGTTGAACATGCAGATTCATCGCCTAACCAGGCTATTCAATTCTCTAGTTGCTAAATTGTCATCTTATATGAAGCACATAATGCTTATACCATGGCCAAAATACCTCTGCCGACCATCGCCTCAGCCTACCCAGCCCTACCATGATCTGCAACACGCCAAGCGGCGTCATGGTCGAGCCAAACGAAGCACTGGCCCAAAGCGTCTATCTTTGAGGGATCAGTGTAGTTTATATGGTAATGTGTTCTTTATTATAGTTGAAACTCGGCCTTTGATGGTTTCTATGGATCAAGGTGGTGCCCCTGAAGACACGTCATTCAGTGGTCCATTTTCCTAAAAACGACAGTGATGATGTAAGCATGTGGAAGTGATGGAATGAGGGAGGAGCAACGCAGCCCGATCTTCCAGAATGTACGCACTTCGCCAGAGAGCGGGGAATTATCAACATCATGTCATATTCAATACTGTAACTATCCCCCTCATGCAACGACTACCTCTAAATAGTACACCTCTTACGCCTTATCTGCAATACTTTCGTTCTTGCGGATCCCAGTATCAGTCTTTTGCGAGGCAGTATCCTCAATTACACCATTCAGTATCGCAGAGCCTTCAAACCTCGTGTTGATCTCTTCAAGCTCTAGTCCCTTGGTCTCAACAAAGGTAAAGTAAGCAATAATGAGGAACCCAAAGTTCCAGGATGCGTTAATGAAATAAAACTTCCAGCCCAGATCAGCCATAGCATAGGCCATGGCGAAGGAGGCGAGAAGGCTTAAGGCATTCGTCAGCTTATGTCAGGAATTTAAGACTTCTTAAATAGTCACAACTTACCCAAATCCAGAATCGAGCATGCGGAAGATAGCAATGCCTGTAGCACGGAGCTTGAAGGGTGACACCTCTGTTGGGTACAAACTTGTCATGGGCGTGATGGAGAAGGCGTAGAAGCCCTGAAAGACAAAAATGACAGCAATGGTGCCATAAATCCCCGAGGTATTGGTGCTCTCACCATACCCTATGGACACGGCTGTCAGGGCCATATTTGACCGACCAAATGAAAGGACTCACGTTTGATAAGACCGCCGATCAACAGCAGCGTTGCTGTCATACCGCCGACGCCGATAAACGTCTGGATTCTGCGACCAAGGACGTCGAGCATGAAACTGCCAAAAATGGCTACAGCAAAAGACCAGCAGTTAATGATGACCTGTACTTGTGTTTGGGTGACCGGATTTGTGATGCCAGCTTGGCTGAGTATCTTTGTCAGGTAGAAACTAGACATAATTGTCAGCGACCCAGGTACGTCGCATTAAAAGTCTTTACTCACGAGATGATAAAGTTGCCAAACATGTTAATCATAGGACCGAAGCTGCAAATAATTGTAAGTCTCCGCCTGTTCGCCTTGGTTGCGATAATCTCTCTCCATGGATTGCGAGGATACTCCGCCGCCTCACGGACAATAGTGGCCCTGACCTCGCGTAGCTGCTCCTCTGCTTTCTGCAAGTCCACATTTGTCTTGCCTTGCATGATGATCAAAACTTCTAGGGCCTCCTGGTTCCGGTCGTGTGCAATCAGCCAGCGAGGAGACTCCGGCACAAACGGAACAATGAGGACAGCCAGCGCGCTGGGGACGAACTGAAGTAGAGAAGGCAGCCGCCATGCCCAAGTGCTCTGGATGTTCTGACTGCCGTAATTAACAATGGCCGAAGCAAGGCTGCCAACGTAGTAGCAGGAAAAGAAGAGTCCCAGAACGTGCGCACGTCGGTGAGGCGCAAGCAGCTCACCGAGCAGCGTCGGTGCAGCTCCATTGCTAATTGCAGAGCCGACACCGACGATAAACCTCGCAATGACAAACATGGGAACATTCTGGGAGGCAGCCTGCAGGATAATGCCGACAACACTGACGGCTGAGGCGACGTAGATGGCACGTCGACGACCAAAGTAGTCTGGGACAGGCTGCATGAGAAAGGCACCAAAGATGCCTCCTATCCACATGGCAGCATTGTTGAGACCCTCGGTAGCGGTGTTGAGATGGAAGTACTCTGAGTAAGAGGGCAAGATCAACAACCCATTCATGACAGACGAATCATATCCGAGGGTCTTGACAGTCATTAGCAAGAGATTATATAGTAGTTCGGTTGACTTACTGCCGAATTGACAATAGTGACAGCGAGTAGCAGGGGCATTAAAACCCTATGGTCCGCAGGCACCAGCCTGGAGACATGTTTTCGCCCAAAGCCCATCCTCGCAGTGTTGGCGGTAACTGAACTTGGCGGAAGAAGAGTTGATGGTAGAGCTAGAGACTTAGAAGTTAGTCTTTTGCAGCCTGCGGGGATCC
The DNA here is from genome assembly GCA_027886155.1 of Fusarium paranaense. Taxonomy (NCBI): domain Eukaryota; kingdom Fungi; phylum Ascomycota; class Sordariomycetes; order Hypocreales; family Nectriaceae; genus Fusarium; species Fusarium paranaense. The sequence goes on along the minus strand of RZGL01000034.1, from coordinate 1,014,143 downwards.
GAACACCAGAAGCAGAGTTATTAGAAGTATCTTATACCTCACAAGCATGACTGTTCCTATCTGTAATTTCTTATCGGCTATTGGCTACAAGGGGCGTCATTATCTCTGGGGTAGAGATAGAGTCTTATCTGGCAGATGCTTTTCCGCATCCGGAGTAGATCTCTGGGGAACCCCCCACAGACCCTGGCGAAGCTTGGGTGAGCTCGGGTGAGCTCGGGCGAGCTCGTCCACTACTTTACCTTGTACAGCCTCTCCACGTAACATAAGATCTCGGGTATTTTAGGCCGCTGATACGAGTCCTTGGGCATGAGTCAGGACTAAACCGACTCTACTTGCTCCAGGACCATACTCAGTTCGAATTACAAGCGCAAGCCCGTAAGTCATGCCCGCTTCTATTCGAGAGTGGCCCGCATGGGCAGAGTACACCAGCGAAGACGCCGCATCAGTCAAGGACCCAGAGTTCTTGGCTATCAAAAAGGCCATCATCGCAGAATACGGCGCCGAAACCCTCCGCAAGAGCTGGATCAAGGTGTGCAAGCAGCTCGAGGCCATCACCGATGAGATTGCAGACAAGGGAAATACAATCATTCCTACGTTTGAGACCTCCCAAGTCCTCGATGATGGCTTCACGGCTGTTCAAGAGCAGGAAATCAAGCGAATTGGCGCTTTTGTCTGCCGGGGCACCGTTCCAGCAACTGAGACGACATCCCTTTACAGCGACTTGAAGCAATACGTTGCAGACAACAAAGACTCCATCCAGGCTTGGCCGGCAGAAAGCCCATCGATGCTTATCCTATACAACTCTCCTACTCAGAATGCCCTACGTTCGCACCCGAACCACCTCAAGCTCCAGCGCAAGCTAAACGAACTATGGCACGACTCGACCAACGAGACATCCCCAGACCCTCTTGTGTACCTTGACGGCGTTCGTGACCGCGCTCCGGGACAACCATTTCTTGGCTTGGGCCCTCATATAGATGCCGGGAGTCTCTGCCGCTGGGCGGACCCGACCTATCGCAAAGTCTATGACAGCATCTTCTCCGGTAAACCAGACAACCACGACCCATATGACCTTGGCGTACGTAAAAACGCAGACCAAGAGCTCTACAAGGGCATGGCACACTCGACCGTCATACGCACGTTTCAGGGATGGACGGCTCTTACGCCCACAGCCCCGAGAGAGGGTACTATCATGGTGTACCCTAACATCAAGACTACCATTGCGTACGTGCTACTACGACCGTTCTTCACTCCGCCCAAAGACCTGGCGTACATCATGGACGCTGAGAAGTGGACGCTGAACGATTCGACTGGCTGGTTTCCTGGAACAACAAAGCCTGACAGTCAGCGACTTAGCCGGGCGTCGCATCCTCATCTGAGACTGGAGGAATGCATGGTGTACATACCCCAAATAAACCCAGGCGATACCGTATGGTGGCATTGCGATGTATGTCTTTCTAATCCCCCCTTTCTACTTGCGTCGCTGATACTTTATAAGATGTGTCATGCCGTAGATACCGAGCACCTAGGTCAAAACAACGCATCGGTCGCATTCATTGCCGCATGCCCTACGACCCCTGTGAACGAATTATACGTCAAGAGGCAACTGGCCGCTATTTTGGGAGGACGCCCGGCTCCAGACTATGCGGAGGGTAATGATGATCTAGATGAAACTGCAATGAAAGGATACGTTGGCCTGGGAGGACTCGGAGATGAGGCACGTCGAGCATTTGGCTTTCACCTTCTGGGCACAGCGTAACGCTTAACTGGATTCTGTATATCCAATTTCATATTTCGTACCTCTACCTAGTCTAAACTACCGTCCGTGTGACTGCTTTGAACCATATTCTCTCGTAATATCCTGGCGGCATGGTAAGCCACCGCGCTGTGCTCCTTGATCTTTTCTAGTAGTTCAACAGCGCCTTGTATCGTCTCGGTATACTCCTCGTCCTCGATACAAGAGCCGCTTCGGCATTCGGAGAGTAACGCTAGAGCAGATGCGAAGACGTGGTATGAAAGTGCCCTACTTAATCTTGAGCATTTGCTAGTCGATAGGATTGCAAACGTACCATTGCTTCCGCATTGATATAGGCTGATCCCAGTTACGGTTTATCCAAACGATGCTCATGGCTGATCTAACGCTGATTGTTCTCGCCCAGTCATACTGGCCTGGATATGAAAGCCACTGTTTCTGAAGCGTACAGTTAATTTGGAGGCGAAGATGCAACAACACGAGGGTGAGGTCGAAACGTTGCCACTTGATCCAAGGTTGCGCCAGTTCAAGCCGCCTTATCTCATCGTTTCCATCGGCGTCAGGCCGCAAATGTGCCGGCAGGGTATCTATGACCTCTGCTAGCTCTTCATCTGCCTTCCTAACAACTTGGGCCATCTCAGCCAAAGACGCTGGACCAGACCGAATAGCCTGGCGGAAGTAGTAGAAAATTGTGGATGTCCTCGCCATAAAGATGTGGTAGTGAACCGGGTGGGTGACGTTCTCCTCTTCGTCTGTGGATGTGGCTGAGGGTAGTGGAACGTCAAAATCAGCATCATGAACCCTTGGTGGTCGAGAAGACAGGGTTAACCTAATCATCTATCAGGAATGGGATAGAATAGAGGATATCTCAACGGTTGTAGGCTTACCAATCACATATAACAAGCGTCCACCACAGTCGATGTTGTCCTTCTGCGCTCAAGCATGATGAAGCCATCTCAGAATAGCCCTGGTCTAGGCCAATCCTTTGAGAAATACGTATTGTAGAACTCCAGAGATGTTCCCCTAGCTCCGAATCTCCTCTGTTGTTGAAGGAAATGCCCAGGATTGCTATAGCTTGGACAGAGCGTATGCTGGGTATCCGCATGAAGTCGGCCTTGTGCAGGCAAAAGATGGCAGCGTGATACCAGTTCGCTGAGGCTTCTTGGTGATTGATGCCTACCGGCGGTGGAAGATGAGTTAGTGGATGTACGGATCTGGAGCCAGAGGTGCTCACCGTCTGGGAGTGGGAGGTTCTCCGCTTCAGCGTCATCCATCATCAGAAGCGCTGTCTGATAATCGTTAGCTTCTCAACCTTGTAGCGTAAATCATATAGATAGACATAGGAGGTCTTACACTCAGAACGCTGAAATAGACTGCCATCCATGAAGCATCAGCTTTGTCGAGCGATAAATTCTCTTCCATGCTTCCCATAAATACGGTACACTCATTACTAAAGTTTGGATACTCGAGTGCATAGTGCACCCACGAGTTCCAGATCCTGTCGTAGGCAATCAGCCGGTCGCTACAAGCAGGGCTTGGGAGGATAATGTCGTTCCAGTGCAAAATGGTTGAACTGGCGCGTGTCTCCGGAGTCGTGGAAATACTCCGCCATAGTTGTTCTTCGAGACCGTTACTGTACTGGTATTCTTTGATGCTTCCGAGTGTTACTGGCCTTGCGTTGCTCTGAGGAAGCTCTCCTCTCTCCGCTCTTAAGACACTAATCTCTCGACGTAATCGCTGATTCTCACGTCCTAGTTCCTCGTAGGTGGGCACATGAGGACCATCTTGCCACCTAGACGCAGTGAAATCAAAGGATTAGCCAAGCTCAACCACGTAATTGGCTTTGGCTACGTACATTGTCACCTCGCCGCGTATGATAACCATCTCCCTCATACAAGCGTCGGCTTGTCCCCGCTTGATACAGCGCGAGCATGGCACCGACTTGTCACACTTCACCTTGCGAGAGGCACACGACAAGCAGCTGCGGGGTGCACGCTGCGTCGTGCGGAGGGATATTCCGGTGCTGCTCATGACTGAGTTCTCTAAGATTAGGCAGTTAGTGGGCAAGGATACGTGAAGATAAACGACATCTAAAATCTGGGATTCAATCCGGCCGAACTCACCCGAGGACGGTCGGTGATCTAATTGGGTGGGCAGATAAGACCGACTGCTCTTATCGATAGCCGCCGGCATCCGACGGAGGAAGCGTCGGCAGATACCAATCTCAAGGCCATCAATATAAGAGTGGAATATCCAGCTTTACTTCAAGTTAAAGCGCATTACCCTCCGCCTACGCCCTTCACAATGTCCTCAGCTCTCGTCTTCCAGGGGACAATCATTCACTCCCTCGATCCCGAAAATCTAGAAATTTTGGAGAATGCGACACTCATAGTCCACGACGGTCGCATCACCGGCTTGTACAAGTGCACTGATGAGATACCACAAGATGCCATCCCTCCAGCAGCCAAGCTCCATAAGCTTCCATTTGGAGACTTTTTGACTCCGGGCTTCGTTGACATACACAACCATGCTCCTCAATGGCCGATGCGCGGTCTCGGCCAAGGTCTTCACATCCTGGATTGGCTCAACGACGTCACTTTTCCCTTTGAGGCACGCTTTGCCGACCATGACTACGCATCTAGCATGTATGAGCATACTGTTGAAGACTTTTTACGTCATGGAATCACCACGGCATCATACTATGGGTCGCGACATGCAGAAGCAACACGAATCCTAGCGAATATATGCCATAAAAAGGGCCAGCGCGCCTTGGTGGGGAAATGCAACATGGACAGGAATGCACCAGACTACATCTGTGAAGAGGATGCATCTGCATCCCTTCGTGAGACCGAAGAGTGCATCGGCCATATCCGAGCCTTGAATGGGAATGAGGATGCTCTAGTAACACCTGTTGTGACGCCCAGATTTGCCATCTGCTGCACACCTGAGCTACTCCAGGGTCTGGGCGATATGATTCGGGGCGACGATACCTTGGCAATGCAGACACATTTCAACGAATCTCAACAGGAGATAGACGCAACCAAGGCGCTTTTCCCAGAGTTTGGCGGGAGCGAGGCGGACCTATACGAAAGCTACGGGTTGCTTAACCACAGGGCTATCCTAGCCCACTGTACCATTATGAACGACTACGAAAAGGAGCGGATCAAGGCGCTACAGTGCGGCGTCGCGCATTGCCCCATTGCTAACATGACGGTTGGAGGAGGCTTCATGGTCGCGCCGATAAGGGACTTTTTGCGCCGCGGCATCAAGATCGGTCTGGGGACGGATAGCGGCGGTGGATGGGCATCTCAGATGCTTGCTGTCATACGCCAGGCCATGATAGCATCAAATGCACAAGAGGTCTTGTCCAAGGGTGGGGATAAGGCACTATCACTAGACGAAGCATTCTACCTCGCGACAATGGGTGGTGCGAGGGTCCTCTGTCTAGAGGAAAGAATAGGCAGCCTTGAGGTTGGCAAGGAACTGGACGCTGTCTGGGTGACGACAACGATGGGACTGCAGTCGGCCATGGCCCCGCGAGATACCCGGGACTCACCGAGGAGAGTATTTGAGAAGTTTATTATGACGGGTGATGATCGGAATATGGCTCATGTGTATGTCAGAGGTCGGCGAGTAGCTGGAAGTAAGTAAAGCTGCTAGTATTATATAATGCCTGTCCTAGCTGCGCGGAAGATTTATTAGTAACTCTAATAGGTTTTTCATAAAAGAATACGCGAGTGAATAAATTTAATAAATTTAATAAATTTAATAAATTTAATAAATTTAATAAATTTAATAAATTTAATAAATTTAATAAATTTAATAAATTTATTACACTTTAATAAATCCTGCTAAAGCTGGGATCCTTCCCTTAATTGTCTTCTCGCCAGACAATCCACTCGGATCCGGGGTGCAGGTGCTAATGCCCATCCTGAGACACAGGAGACCGCTTGGTAGTTACCTTTGCTACAAAGAACGGTCTTGATATTCCCTCTGTATGATAGGGAGTCGACCCGTACCTCACGCCCTTTGCCAGATCGCTATAAACACGTTATCAGTAGGGGAGTAAGCCTATAGCAACCAACTGTAGCCACATGAATTTTTATCCAGGTCCCGGACTATTCCCTTCCGGTCCTGGCCCTTGACCTCTTCATTCATGGGCTTTGAGTCTTGTGGCAGGGTCATATCGACACGCAGGGATGTTGCCAGTCACGACGGAAACAGGAGAAATGAGGCTGTTGCGTTTTTTTGGTAGAATTGAAGCGCGGCCCTTGATGGGATAACTGAGTCAAAGGATAGAGGAATGAGGCGATGGCTGATATCGATGAGGTAATGCTCGCAGCCGATGCTTCATAGGTAATTCACCATAATGAGGATAGCCCTTGCCCAGGTCGTGAAAGCCGTGGATGAAGAGGGTGACGGGGGAAAAGAGAGTGGGGGGTTGGCTAATGATATATATGATTTCCGGTTATCAACCAGGCATGCGTATGCGTCTCAAGCATTCATACAACAATAACTCCACATAGCCACACAGTCCATCCATGAGTCATTAAAGCGATCTCTGTCACGCTTCCCACTCACATGCCTCGCATCGGTCTGACCATGTCGATTCCCAAGCATGTCGACGGAGCAACATGGTACGGGCGTGGTCCGGGAGAGTCGTACCGTGACAAGAAGCGTGCAGCTCGGTTCGGACGCTGGGAGGCATTCATCGATGATCTACATACCCCTTACAAGTGGTTGCAGGAGAACGGAAACCGGAGCGATGTGCGTTGGGTCAAGTTGCGGGCAAGCTCTGGCCGAGGACCAGCGCTAGAGGCGCGCATGGAGCGCCCCTTCAACTTCTCGCTTCGCAAGTATGCGACCGGGGACCTGGACCAAGCGAAGCACCCCCACGAACTGACGGAGCTAGACGAGGCGATTCTGAATCTGGACGCCGCCCATCACGGCCTGGGGAGTGGGAGCTGCGGACCGCTGGCCTTTGAGGGTGACAGGCTGCGGCCAGAGAGCTTTGACTTTACGGTTGGGCTGAGAGCAACAAAGGAAGGTAGCGGTTAGCCAGAGGGAAGCTAGATATCCATTGCAGATTAGACGTCAACTCGATGAAGATCCTCTGAATCTAGTGAGGTTCTTCTGTCCCATGCCATGCAAACGCAGTGCTGAATTAAGCCAAGCCCGCCGGCATACAGGGTCCAAGGATATTTAATGTTATTTGCTGTAAAAACGCGTGATTCATTTTCTCTCCTGTTTATCATCAGGACCTTAATCCCATTCTCTCATAGCCCCGGGGCCCGGGCCGGCACCGCCCCGAAGGCCGACGAGGATCAGGTGGCTTGCGGGGGATCTGGGGTAGGTGGGTCACCTCCGCATTGTCAGGATTCAGAGGTGTGGTGAAGCTACACGAGCCGGATGGTAGACTATGGTTGGGCTGGACTTGGACGGAACCGGCTGTACGTGTACTTATATAAGGTGAGATTGCTTCGACAAGTCTTTGAGTCCGCTTCGCAAGGAGGGATATCCTCTATCCCCTCTGCTACTCATATACCTCGGTGTTTCGTTTGTGGCCTATTATCTCCTGCTGATCCATCAACAACACCAACATGGCCGACTCAAGGTTCCCAGACAACCAACGCTTGGAGGGTGAGAAGCTTGGCTCCAAAGTGGAGGACCGCCAGATCGAGTCCGTCCACGACGAGATCCAGAGAGTCAACATCCAGGAGCTCTCAAACCGCGCCATCACCTGGAGGTCCAAGGCCGGCCTCCGCCTTTCTTGTCATCATCGTCATCCAAAGCCTAAGTATACCACAATATCTTCTCCGCCCTACCAGCCTTCCGGGAGCACTTCAACGTCAGCACCAGCGGTAGCGCCATTGCCCTCGTCTTCGCCGCCATGTCCATCGGCAACATCGTCGCCAGCTTGTTCCAGTGGCTCTCTGATCTAATCGGCCGCCGCGGCGTCACCTTCATTAGCAACATCATCCTCGTCATGAGCTGTATCCTCCAGGCCGTCGCCCTGAACCGTGCTGTCATGATCGTGGGCCGTGTCTTCGGCAGGGTCGGGTGTTCGCTGAGCGCCACTGTAGATCCTCTTTATATGAGTGAGGTGGCCCCCTCGGCTCATCGAGGCCTTGCTGTTGGTCTGTACTGCTCCTGCTACAGCATCGGATCCATCGTCATCGCCTGCGTCCTGCTTGGCGGCTCCTACATCGAAGGGAACTGGACGTGGAGGATGCCTATGCTCTTCCAGCTGGCGCTTCCCGTCATTGTTTCCATCCTGGTATATCCCTGTACCCCTGAGAGCCCCAGATACCTCATCTACAAGGGCAAGGTTAATGAGGCTGAGCAGGTTATTGCGAAGTATCACACCGATAGTGGCCTCGTTAGTGACCCTATCGTCGCGGCAGAGATCTCTCAGATTCAAGCCTCCATCGACTCTGTCGACTCGACACCCCTGGGACTTTACGACACTGTGGAGCAAGAAGAGCGCCCGGTACCGCCTCAAAGTCATCTTCATGTATACATTCTTCCAGCAGTGCAGCGGAACTTGTGAGTTCGGTCTATCTCTACTTCTGCTCTAAGCCCCCTGAAAGCTAACCGACAACCAACCTCAGCAATGCTGGCTTACTACCTGCTCGGCATCTTGTCCCTTGTCGGAATCACAAACGCCCAGCAGCAGCTGGGCATTAACGTCGGAATGAGTGTCGCGTCATGGCTCTCCACGCTTGTCGGCCCCGTGATCGTCAACCGCGTTAGGCATCGATTCCTTCTCATGGCCACAATGGGTGTGTTTATATTCTTCTTGTCCATGATGAGCTTGACGGGCGGGCTGTTTGACAATGGCATAGCCATGAAAGCCATGGGCATCCTGACCATCACCTGGATCTACCTCTTCCAGATATCCAACGGCCCCTTGTGTAAGTCTTGACGAAAACTAACCTCATGAGGGAGCTATTGTTCTGATGTAGCCGATAGCAAACGCCCTACACAGTATTTACCCCCAACGAGATCCTCCACCACAGTCAAAGAGCAAAGGGCATGGGCATGTACAGTTTCTTTCAAAACTGCTTTGGCCTTGTCATGACATATGGAATGGTTGAAGCTCTTGCCAAGATCGAATGGAAGGTGATTTCATCTCCCCATCCTTTCATAACTCTCTCATGACAGCTAACGGGGTTTGGCCTCTTGCAGATCTACTTCATCTTCATTGGGATTGATAGTGTCCGGCTGTATCTCACTTGGCGCTACTTCCCCGAGTTTCAGCATCTCTCCCTCGAGGAGATCGACCACATTTTCGAGACTCCTGGCGTCCATCCCGTCAAGACCTCCAAAGCCTTGCACCCGAAGAGTAAGAAGGCCAACAACAACGCCTAGCTGAGGAAAAGTCAAGGTGGGAAGTGAACATGTCGGAATGTTGAGCGGACTCTTGAGTCCATATCAGCCATTTTGCTCGTCTTAGGAAAATCTCAAGGAAACGCTCGCTATGTGATGTGGAGGAAATATGAGTATACGACAAACTAGGCACTGCAATAGTAAATTTCATGCAACAAGATCAAGCAATTCACCTTTGGCCCAGCCGCCTAGTCAACTTTGTACCGCTTATGCCCTGGAAGGTTGTTTTGAAATTATAGTAAAGTATAAGTCGTAGTATTAAGACTCAAAAGTGGCATAACTTTAGGCGTCTCATCCATCGTGTGTCTTTCCGCAGGTGGTGTAACAATCCTCGGTTGATTCTGTGCCATCCGTCGTAGCACCAGATTGCCGTTATGGTGGCTTCGCACCACCAACCCACCAATCTCGTTCCCATTCCCGGACTGCCTGCTTCCGGGCGCAACAGGAACATATATGCCGCCATAGAGTCCCGGAAATGTAAGATCCGAGAATGGCTCCAAGTGCCGGCGTTTTGTGTTTGCGTTAACAGCGTCTTCGTTGTGTCCGAGTTAGCGCTCCAAGGGCATTTCAATTCAGAAACAAGAGTGACCCTAAAAAAAAAAAAGTATTATATATGCTTAGACATTTCCGCATCATTAACCATATCAATCAGAGACCCCCACGTAGCTCCATCAAACATATCAAACATCATATCTGCCCCGTCAAACTGGCTTAAATTCTGATCAAAGTTCTGGCGCCTGTCTGGGAAAGTCGTGGGGATGGGTGCATGATAGGGCCCCAAGACCCGTTCACTATTTGGCATGCTTAATTCCGGGAGGGATGTGAATGTGTCGAATTGAAAGGAGTCGTATAGACCTGTGGCTGTCTGGTAGTCGTTTAGATCGTGGTTTGGCGTGTCTGGGTTGCAGTAGTCGTTTCTTGGGAAGTTGTCGTGCCGAGTATCAGGGCCGTTTCGTAGGCTTGACCTTGGGTGAGGGCTGTGCGCTGTTGATGGATTACGAGCGTTTGATGATCCTCTAAGGGCTCTGGATGGAATTTGTGGTGAGGGTTGAGCTTCAGAGCGGAGACGTGTTCTAGGACTATCTGTGGCACGTCGTTTTGTTGAACCAGGTCTAATGCTCGAAGGCCGACCACTATGAGCAGGTCCCGAGTAACCGTATTCAACGTCTCCTTCTGGTCGAAAGCGTTTCCGCTCTCTGGTCTTTACCTCAATGCTCCTCAATAACATGGACAAGACCTCTTTACAATCCTTTGCCATGCGCCAGCGATGGGTCATAGCAGTCAAGAGACCCAAGGCGGACGATATCCCACTTCGAGAGTCAGCTAGATAGGAATAATAAAGAGAGATACATACGATATAGCCTTGGCTGGACTGTATGACTGGAGCCATGTGGCAAGAGCCAAAATGAGGCCACTCATCCAGACAGCCGTCATATACCCGGGCCAGAATAAAGGTCCCCCAAGGTCCGAGTACTTCCCAATTGTCTCGATGATACTGTTCGCAGCTCCGATGCATACCTGCAAACCGGCCCTGAATTCGGCGCTCGAGGGATCGAGGGATAGTGTAGGCCTATTGAGAAGGAGGACGCAGTAATGATATAAAACAAAAGGGAAGACTGTAGGTTCTGGTGTAAGCTCTGGATTTTCCTGTTTGGTCCTTGAATCGAGGCGTGGTTGAGTCAAACTGTTTCCCCATGCTGACACGTCTGCTTTGAGGAAGAGGACAGTCTGATCGTCGGCTCTTCTATCGGGTATCGACTTGTGGAATATCTCGAGTAACCTTCCCACTAGCTGGGAGTACCGCACGTGGTTTTCCAAAACGGACTGGGTTTCTCGGCGGTGCTGGAGAATGGCCACTGTTCTCCTCGATGGCCCGCTTGGAGTCTCAGTTGGGTTCTGTCCTAGGTCTGCACTCTCCTCAGGCGAGGGATCTCTGCTCTGGGCTCGCAGTCGTGGAGATGCTAGACGTCTGTCGGGGTGGTTGGCCGGCAGGTGAAGAATCAGATTATCCGCTGCAGCAGCGCTTGACGGTGAAAGCGCTGACTGCGCAACGGGTTCATGCAAGTCTCGATGACCGGGCACACAAACATCGATATCAGAATCCTGTATCCCATTCGGATGCCCCAGGGACTGGCTCAGAAACCGGTCAACCACGTAAAAGCTCCAGAAGATGCGTTTTCGCATATCTCGGTCCTCAGGGGACAAGTGCCAGTACCGGAACGGACAGCGGTGCATGCCCGTCTGAAATATGGATCTTGAGATTAGCCCACCGACGGATGACGCGTGCCGGAGGGACATTGTGGATATGAAGTAGACCTGGGCGGCAAGCAGGGCTTGGATGGAAGGGATGTCGCACCGGAGAGCGAGGAGGCCTAGCGTAGGGAGGAGATCAGAAGCCGAGCGGATGGAGATGGAGGATAGGTCAGGGATATTGTCACTCTCAAGGCGAGCGATGTTGAAGATGCATTTGAAGGTGACGAGACGGCTGAGAGGTGTGGTAGATGTGTCGCGATAGAGGGCGTCTAGCTGGGAGAGGCATTCTGGTCCATGGAGGAAAGGGACGAGGGGATGCCAGATGCGGAAATATGACAAGACTAATTGCCTGGCTATGGAATAGTCAGGCAATTTGCTCAAATCAAAGGATGGGCTTGCAGTTGCTGGTTGGCGTTGATCGTTCGTCTGGGTAATGCCGGCTTCGTCTGATGCTCCAGCCTCCAGCCCCATGTTGCGACCGGCCTGCTCATCCCCGCCGACGATGCAGTCCTCTGGTGACGGGTCATTGAGCAGCCGTTCTCCATTTTCGCTGGCGTGCTGCCTCTCTTCTGATTCTGCATCCGGGGTGGTGGCGAATGCCCTGCGGACGGTGTTGATGAAGTAGACGCCTGAGGAGCTGCCAACGTATTGGCTGTCGCCGTTCTTGAGGGCTCGGAGGCTTCCAATCTCGGTAGTCATTGCGGATAGCCGCGGAGGGGATTGGCCGTTGAGTTTTCAATGTCTTTGGGGCTATGAGAATTGAAGATTGAGATAAGAGGACGGTAGTTGAAAAGTGTGGGGAACTAGTCCGGGCGGCTCCGGGGCCGGCCGGGTATATGCGGTCGCTAATTGCCATATGGGTGAAAAAGCCATGTACAAAAATGACAGGAGCTTTCTCACACATGGTCCTTTGGCAGCTTTGTATGGGCCTACAGTAGTGACATCACAAGGTACAGCCGGTGATCGGAGGGATCCTGGCTGAGATCCGTGCCGAAACTGAATTATCATGATGACTGAATTCATTAGAGTATCGACTGACAATGAATTAGAAACAAGAAGCATCATTGCAGATTAATCGTCTTTGACGTAAACATACAAGATCCATCCTACTCGTGTCTCATGGTCCCCTTTACCATAGGTAGGCGCTCTCATACCCTCCAACGTCTCTGGAATTTTGATATCCAGTACTCCGTGTTGGTGTTTCCTCTAGATGATTCATTTGAGACTGGCTTGTCCCTGCTCCCTGATGTTTTGACAAGGCAGATTCTGCCCTCGAGCATTCACCGACTCTGACATCATAATCATTTTGCTGCGCGACAGACAGCCGGGGAGCGATCGGAGACTCAACACCAGGGCTCAGCTCATTAGACCTAAATTCTGAGGTATCCGCATCTTGAAGCGTAGTCTTTCCATGCTCACTGGCGAAGTTCGTATCTATCAACGCATGGTCAATGGCCTCATATTGCCTGGATGGCGTCTCATTCGCAGCAGTCGGCATCCGATCGGCCCACCAGCGTCTGGCATCTTCAGCCGAATTGAGGGGGTAGTTGCTCCAATATACGGGCCCAGCTTTTTCTTTCCGGGTCAGTCCATGTCTGTTTCCGTCATCAGAGGGCTCGTCGAGATTTGCACTTGGCTGCCTGTCTTGCTGTAGATGGTCGTAGGCAGACATGAGCTGTTCATCTGATACTTGCGACATCAGAGCGAGTAGAATGGCTTCAGTCTCGATCAAGCGCTTCTCAATAGTCGCGGTGTAATGTTTTGGAGGACCGCTATGGATCCATGATTAGCCAAATTCCATGGTGATTTCCATACCAGACGCTGCAGCCTACCGCTTCTGTGGCTGAGGCCATTGACATTGGACGTCGTTGATGCGGCATCGAACACACTGAGGGCTATGGAGATGAGCCAAAGGCATTCAAAGTCCACTGTAATTGAACAGGACGAACCGATCTCCACTGCACTGTACACTCTGTTTAGTGGCTGCTTCGCCAGCAATTTCGACATGCCAAAGCGCGTACCTTTTGCTTCCTGGACCTGCAGGCCTTGCACGCCCCGCTGGTCCGGATATGCTTCGGGCCCTGATTCTTCATAGGGCGTTCTGTCATTGTGGCTGCCGGCTGATCGTGCGAGCGTCTGTCGGGGTTGCGAACGGACAGATGAAGCGAAGGGAATGATGGAGCTCGGTCAAAAGTTCTGCCGCGGATGAAAGGGCTGACCTCGGCTCGGCCCCGCACGGCGATCTCGGCATAGGGTGGGTACAGTTGGGCGGAGGTTTAAATGTCCGAAGAGTTCAAGGTAGGTTGGTAACAATCACGGAGCATGCAATCCCATAATATGATCCATTCTCTGCACCTTTTCTTGTCATGCTTACATACAGAGAGCCATCGCCACGGCGGAGGCCTCGAGTAGATAGGGAAGAACCCACAAGAAATAAACAACAGGAATACACTAGCCAGTATGTCGTTGCCGAAACTGATTGTACCTCTACCTCGGAGGCAAGCGGAAATGTTCTTGTTTGGGCTGGCGTAGTGAATAACCTTGACAATATCCTACAGCCACGATCCTCGTTAGACATGGCACTCATGTATTCGAAGAGAATGTTTGTGCGAATAGTGGTCGATCTTGATCCATTGCAGTTGCTGTCCGTACCCGGCTAATGCAATAGTAGCATTAGGGTGTGTAGATGGAGGGAGTACGTCGTCTCTGCAGAAGAAAGGAGGCTATGTGTACTTTAGCACGACACGTCGTAGAGGTCACCTTAGGCCTTCACTAAACCTCAGCCATGACATGCATAACCTTTTCCCTGTACGGCATTACTCTGTCATCCTATCTACTCTAACTTACCTAACCAACCAGCACAGGATTTCGACCTCACATTCGATTCTGACCTGAAAGGATAAAATCGCGAGCCGGCAGAGGTTATTTGGAACCCTTTTCCGCCAAGCAGGGAAGGGTCCAATCTGGAATAATAGACCCCTGTACCTCAACATTAGGCCAGCTCATGCACTAGAATACACGAATTCTACACCCTTTCTCACGTTTCCTCTTAGTTCTTCCACCGCAATCTTCAGAAGGCCGGCCTCGTAGTCTGACAACGACCCAATTGGATATACAGATGTGGCGCCGTTGGGCCCAAAGGTGACCGGAAGAGCAAAATAATCGACGCCAAGCTCACCAGCAATGGCCTCTCCTCCGGGAATACCAGGAAGATAAACATACGCAGGCTCTACTACCCCTGACTGGCCTTGAGAGGCCTTGATGATAGCCTGGGCGAAACTGTGTTTCCATTGTTAGTAATGAGTGGCATTTGTATCGAAATAGGAGGATCCCACCGGAACCCAGCGTAGGCCATACACGTCGTTGCAGACCCGGCGCCAGCTTTGGCCTTTACGATCTCATCGCCGCCAAATTGAACCCCTTGGCCGAGTGGTTAGCTATAGTCAGTTTATCCCATGGTGATACTCACTGTATGTAATGGCCTCAATTTGTGTCTGGCTTAGTTCCACTGGAGGTTGAGATTGGCTAATCAAGGGGAGGATGGTTGCGCCGGAGTGGCCGCCCACTACCGGAACCTTGAGCTCCTGGGGGTTGATATTACGGAGGATATCCGTAACAAATTTTGATCCACGAACAACATCTAGCGTGGTTACACCGAAGAGCCGGGTGGGATCAAAAACGCGATGCTTTTTGAGCACCTCGGCTGCTATCGGAAGCGTGCTGTTGACCGGGTTGGTGATGATAGAAATGAAAGCCTTGGGGCAATAGCTTGCAGCCCCAGCCACCAGGTTGGCGATAATTCCGGCATTGGTCTTGAAGAGATCTAGTTTCTAGTTAGCCAGGTCAGAACACATTGGAGCGTGTTCCATCTCACCATCACGTGTCATGCCGGGTTTTCTCGCAATTCCTGTCCTGAATCAGCCTTCTAATTTTGATTTGGTAAAGGAATAACTACCAGCTGAGATTATGACAAACTCGGCGCCCGTCAAGGCATGAAGGAGACCATCATTGTCTGGTAGATACCCCTTAACAGTCGAGGGCGTGTCAATGTGACTCAAGTCAGTCGCCACGCCAACTGCATGGACGACATCATACAGCCTCAAATCAGTGACGAGAGGGGACTAGGGAGAAGAACCCATTAGATTGCACTCTGTTGTGTGAAGGGGAGAGAGGTAAAGAAGGTAAAGCGTACAGACTTGAGCAGCAGGCTTAGCGGCTGTCCAATCTGTCCTGAGGCGCCCAGCACAGCGACCTTGACCATCTCGAACACAGAAAAGAAAAACGCGGAGAGAGTTGGCTGTTATTGTGTCGGGTTTATTGAGGTCACAGCTCAGAGCTTGCTCGACTCGTTCACTGTGGACTGCCGAGCTTTATACAACTGACATGGACAATTCTAAAACCGTCAGAAGCCGTGCTGCGCATGCATGCAACAGAATATCAGGGCCGGTATTTGAGACAGAGTCATTTGCTTGGTGGCGGGTGAATATTTGGCCGCAGCGGGAGATGAAGGAACTCTCCCGGCTCTACTACTTGGCCGCCGATTAACTGTTTGAGCGCCCCAGGTTCGGAAGATGAAATGAAGAGGCAGCTTCGTCTTCGTTGTTTAAAAGAATGGCAGAGCAGAGGACCCCCAGGGTTTCTCGACTCAACGAATCTCGATAAACAACCGAAAAACGGCACTGAAGTCATGCCCTGGGGCGTCCGCTGTCTTGAAGAAGTTGCCAAGGTTTTTCGTATCTCTCTATAGTTCATAATGAATCCTAACACAGGGTCAGAGAACAAGTGTGAATTGGCGTGCGTCTTCCTGTGCGATATGGTTGCCTCATTCACATCAACTATTCCACATTAACGTCTAATCGCTATGATGATGAGCCCTAGGCCAATTGCTCAGGGACAATCGTTAGCAGTTCCTCCCCACACACTCCTCGCCTGGCGTTTTCCATAGCTAGAGACTCCATCTCGGTCAATGTCTCGACGGTGTGCGTACCCAAATGGGGTACCAATATCGCTCGGTCATTCTTGATTAACCGTTCATTGATTTCTGGTTCCTTTTCGTAAACATCAAGACCAACAGCGGCGATGCGGCCGTCTTCCAGCCCGGCCGCCATCGCTGCTTCGTCGATAATCGCCCCGCGGGCTGTATTCACGATGACCACGCCTGGCTTCATCTTGGCAATCTCGGTCTCACCGATCAAGTGATGAGTTGCGGCCGACAGCGGGATATGGATCGATATGATATCGCTCGTCCTCAGCAACTCGTCAAATGATACGTATGGACAGCCGGCAGCAAGGTCAGCTGACAGCGGTTTGCGGTTATGGTAGATAACCTTTAGACCGAATGGTGCCGCTCTATGCTTAACTGCCCGTCCGATCCGACCCATGCCAAGGATTCCCAATGTTTTCCCTTTGGGGTCATGGCCGACGTCGATCCCTTGCTTAAATTTGCCCTCCCTGAGTGATTTCAGAGACGGATTAAGTCGTCTAACGGCGCCCAGAAGGAGGAAGATCGTCAAGTCCGCAGTGGCGTCAGTGACGGGGTCCGGAGCATATGTGACGGTAATGTTGCGCTGAGTACAAGCATCTATATCAATTTGGTCGTATCCGGCACCGGTATGGCAGATATACTTGAGAGATGATGGAAGATGGTCAATGAGCTCCTTGTCGAAGTTTCCAGCAACCTGTCCCAAGATTATTTAGGTCCTGGCATCATACAATGGATTCTTAGCTCTTACTGCTCCGCTGGCAGAAGTCCGATAGATGGCCCTGATGTCTCTATACCGACCCTTTAGGTCTGCAAAAAGCTCTGCCCGAGACTTGCTTGTCACCACCTCTGGTGCTGAAACGGCAGAGAGGGCCTCGTATGCGGCCAACGCATGGCGCACTGGGTTAAAGAAAAGAATGCGGGGTTTCAAAGGCGTCATGATTCGTGGTGTGCGTGTGCTTCCAGTATTCATTCAACCGACAGAGACGACTACACAGGCTGGGGAGGTCTTTTGTCGCTGATATTTGAGCTTGACCAACGGAGATGTCACTCGGACAGAGGAGCCGACATAAGTCACTGCGCAATGAAGGGATCCTCTCCATTGTCGGGTAAACTATCTCGCGATGCTGACGGGCTGCAAATGACACGGGCCCGACGTTCGGGGAAAAGATCAGCCGCGACTTACGAGCGGATGGGTTAGGGTTCACCCCGCCCCTGAGTAAACCAGATCTCCAACACAACATGCTTCTCGCTCATCATCCCTCCACGCTTCACTATCATCATTCTGTTTTCTTTCCTTAGCCTGTTCGTTGCCTGGTAAGAAGGCAGATATCATCTGACTGGAAGCACCGAACACTACCAGTGAATCCTTTCAACTTCTATTACTCGTGCCAATAACTTCTAGGGTTGATTTAAGCCTCATGGAGTGCCAGGACCTATTCCTCTGTCACGACCAGGCGGCAAATTGCACGTGATAGACAAGCCACCAACCAATTAAACCAGCTGAGGAGCGTTCATCCAAACACCACGCAGCCGAACGCACTTGATCCTCTGCCAACATCGAGGCTTGATTTACGAACTTGAGGAATCCAACTGTCACACTCCCGACGTAGCTCATACTGGATGGGGGTCAGCCACTAAAAATGCATCGGGTCAAAGGTACCTAGCCCCCACCTATTTTAGCCTATCGTAGAAGTACCAGCAATCTCTCAAGTTACAAATTACTACATCACACTGCTCACATCCCCAAACTGTCTGGCACCTCCATTTATTACAACTGACCAGCGCCAACGGCCTCCTTGAGCTTCTTGACCTTGGCTGCCCTAATTGAAGCCCCTGGATTGACTGCCTTTGTAGATAGTAATAAAGGTATCAATTGGGAAATTATTATCTAATTAAGAATCGTTTATATAAGGATTTATATAGTATTACTGGTATACCAAGTCATACCAGTAACGCTAAAAATAGGCCAAGGTAAAGCACTTAGCGGCGGGAACTGGTTAGAATCTAGACTAAATTGGCTAGTCTAGCAGGCTTGTGTGCAAAAGCTCGCTTGATTTGGTGCATCAAGTATCGTGGGATCTCCATTCCCCACATCTCCGTCCTCGTTGGCGACACGCTCAACGTCAACATCTCTCAACACTCCTACGTCATCGCCCGCACCTACGATCCTTTCTCGACATC
Source organism: Fusarium paranaense (assembly GCA_027886155.1). Lineage (NCBI taxonomy): Eukaryota > Fungi > Ascomycota > Sordariomycetes > Hypocreales > Nectriaceae > Fusarium > Fusarium paranaense. The sequence goes on along the minus strand of RZGL01000034.1, from coordinate 995,583 downwards.
GTCACCGGTGCCCATTCCATATCCTCCACCACAAGGACGCAGGGTAAAAGAATTACATGAATCGATAGAGGAAATCTCAATAAAAACTATTTTATTAATTTCATACCTTTTAATGTTCCTCTGTAAGCTTTTCTTCTATGGAAAGGCTAGTTATATCATTATTCTTCTTTTCTGAAACCGCGTGACCTTTTTATTTGTTATTGTTGGCAATTTAGATCGACAGAGGGCCGCTTGATGGTTCAATTAAGAGACTTGTGTATAGGATATGACGTAGAGGAAAAATAAAAATGAAGAAAATCGATCTGCCCTGGTTGTAAGGAGATATTCATTTTGTCACGTGATACTATTTATACGTGACAAAAGTCTTGGCCGTATTACTGGTCTTACCGGTATGGCCTTACCGGTTATTATTAAGCAGCCGGTATGGTATGGTTTGACCCTCATACCATACCATACCGGACCATTCTGATCACTGGTCTAGTGGTCCTCCGGGGAGAAATATCTCTTCGCTCCCTGACAGCAGTCGGGAATGAATAAGACGGAAATCCTTGCAGACTGGGTAAAGCGCACCGCACTGCTCAGAGACGGATCAATTGCCAAATCCATGTTGGCAACTGGTGCCAAGAGCAGTGCGTCTGGACGCCCTCAAGCCTGGCCCAGCTCTCCTTCGTCTCCATCTCTGGCCCGACCTGCTCCCCTTGGCAACAGCGTGAGGCGTGGTGTAGATGGCGAAGTGGTCTCCGTAAGGCTACCCGCCGTTCCCAGAGCACGAACGAGTGAAAAGGTCTCAGACTCAGAGACCATCAAACGACTCTATTCAGGCAAGTAGCTAGCAATATTTACATGTCTCTTTGAGCTCAAGACTTGTGCAAGGCTTCAAAAATAAGCTCCCTGACCTTTCGTGGTTTGATGCCTGGAAACTCATCGTTGAGCGTACTAGCCGGCTTCAAATCAAAGACACCCTCCTCGAACATCCGGCCAAATGTGGCAAAAAGGCCCTGCAAGGCTGGCTTCGGGAAGAAAGGGTACATGTACTCATGCGATGGAAGTTCGGTGATTTGGCCGGCTTTCAACTTGTCAATGCTGTCCTTCACAACCTTAAACTTTACACCTTTGGCTTCTTCAACAAAGCCGAGAAACTCGTTCCAAGTAATCTTATCGCCGATGATGTACGACTCTTTCGCCCACTTTGGGAGAGCCACAAGTGATACGACGAAGCGTGCAATATCGAAGCTATACGTGAAGACGACAGGCACATTGCCGGATCCTGGAATCGCAGCCGTATTGTTGGCGACATCGATGACAAGAGCCATAGGATCAAAATAGGACTTGGCGCCTGGCGCGACCCAGTAGTCCAGGTAATATCCATTATAGACCGTAGTATGCTCAAGCGTGGTAGATTCCAGGGCATGGAGAATGTCCCGCTTGGTTTGGGCCAGGGGGAAGTATGCAACAACTCTAGGTGAAAAGATTATTAACTACAAAGGCTTCTTGAGTTATAATGTAATGAAACTTGACTTACTCGGCGGTGTAATTGACGCCCCAGACGCTAGGTATGTAGCGCTTGGTAGCAACCGACTTATCGGCTGCCTTGATAAGGTTCAACTCAGGTTCAATAGAAGCCGTTCCTGAGACGGTAGAGATGACGGTGTCGACTTTGTTCGACTCGAACAAGGATGTCAGCGAATCGACGTTGCCATAATCGGCAGAGACGACGCGTGCACCGAGTTCGTCAGCCTTTTCTGGGCTAGGCTTCTATTAAGATAGATATATAAGACGAAAGCATCAAAAGGAGACAGTCGATGTTCCATACCTGACGAGATACCACAAGAACTTCGTTATTGCCATCTTGGACTAAAGCGTCAACAATGGCGCGACCAAGTTTGCCGGTGCCTCCGACTACTGCAATAGTTGGCATTTTGAATAATGTCGTCTTGGTCAAGTGTCTGATACTTCGTGAAGTTATGATGGGTCCTTGATTAGCCGCGACATCGGGTGGTTGACGGACAGGTACTTGCTCTTATATACTTCGCAAAGCAACCCAGCCGAACTCCGCCAATGGAGAGCAAGCTCGGCAGAGGACGATATGCTTTCTAAGCGGAGGCTGGTCATGCCGCTATCCCCATGTAGCCGCGCGCGCGGGTGCTGACTTGAGCATACATTAGCAGCTTCGTTTGGCATGGCTCTTTCATTATCCACACTGAGCAGTAAGGAAGTAGCCTGTCAAGACGGGCTGCTGATTCGCCAGGACTTGCTCAAAGTTTGTCTTCAACGTTTCAAAACTCCGGATGCTTCTCCGCGCGCCTTCAGCTCCGCGCGGGATTTTAGCCGCTCGCCAATCGGGGGCCAAGAATCATTCAGGCTTCGGGTTCTCTTCCCGAGGCTCTGAAGCATGCAATAGTTGCTCGTATTCGACGACCACCGCCATAATTTGGCGGCAGAGAACGGCCCAACAATCCCTCCGTGCCCAATCCGCCGGTTTATGAGGCTTGCGCTACCCCCGTAACGGGATGAACCCATTAATAAGCCCGGTTATTGCTTCGAACCCGATAGCTTACCCAAGTCGCGCTAATCCTAGACGTAAACCCAAAGTCCGCCAACAAGAGCGGACAACAGACAAGGATGAAACATCATTTCATGATGTGTGCCTTTGCACCATCACCATGGTTTTCTAATTCACATAGTGATAACCTTGTGAGATTATAAATCAGAGTCCGCTTACAAACAGCACTGATTAGAAATTCCATCTATGAATACCTGACACTGAATATGTTACAGGACGAAAGGTGAATATAAATGGAACCATAAGTTCATGCATTCTTACAGGAGCAGGATTTCTAACTTATATTCACAGCCTATCCAATTTTTCGCAATGTCTTCACCCAAACTCATTGTCATTGTTGGAGCCACCGGCAATCAAGGGGGCTCCGTGGCGAGCGTGTTTCTGAAGGAACCAGGGTGGAAGGTTCGCGCCCTGACTCGAAACGCTTCCAGCACAAAGGCCCAGGCTTTAGCCACTCATGGTGCCGAGGTTATCGAAGCCGACATCGATGAACCCACCACGCTCCCGGCCGCGTTTAAAGACGCTAACACCATCTTCGCCGTGAGTAACTTTTGGGCCTTGTATGGAGATCCTGCCAGCAAGAACAAAGCGAAGCCAGGGCAGCCTTTGAATGTATGGGCAGGTGAGCATGAAACGGAGCAGTTGAAGAATGTCATCGATGTAGCTGCCAAGGTTCCGACCTTGGAGCGATTTGTTCTCTCTTCCCTCTCAAACGCGACGAAGTGGTCAGGTGGAAAATACACGCATGTGTACCACTTCGACTCGAAGGCGAAGGCCGCGGAGTATGCGAGAGAGACTTATCCTAAGCTGTGGGCAAAGACAAGCATCTATCAAGCGGGGATGTTCTTGAGCAACTTTGTGAGCCCCATGGGCCGACCCACCAAGGTAAAGATGCGCCTCTAACATTATCTTCAAACATGGCTGATATCCGTCAGAATGCGGATGGAGTAGTCCGGTTCGTTTGTCCCGCGGATCCAGATGTCAAGCTCCCGTACATTGTCGCCGAAGAGGATTCGGGTCCCATCGTCAAAGCTCTTCTCCAGGAACCTGCCGGACGGAACCTGATTGGCTATAGAGAATGGCTGACCACACGAGAGGTCACTTCGATCTTTACGAAGGTTACGGGACTCAAGGCAGAGCCCATTCTCAGACCGAAGGAGCATTTCGAATTGTTCATTCCGAAGGACTTGCAAGTCGAGATTAAGGACAATTTTGACTACTTCAACGAATTCGGATACGAGGGCAGGGATGACCCCACCGTCATTCATCCTCGAGATGTAAGTTGGATTTGGTTGAACGTTGTTATGTGCGGCTACTTACTTTGCAACTAGTTGAACTCACCCCCCACCCTCGAGACCGCGGAGGATTATCTCAAGAAGCAAGACTGGACAACGATCTTGAGTGCTTGAGGCGGAGCAAATATCTACTCTAGCTAGTCCAGCGGGCTCGTGATCCTCAGGACTTGTCCTGAAGTGCTGGATAACAGTATTTCTCCATCATAACGGACGCGATTGATCACTTCAATGACCCCTCCTAAGCTTTGCCGCTTTGGTACTGCCGTGGAATGGCCTGAGAAGGTCCAGTATTTTCAATCTCGCAACGAGGGGTGGTTGCTCTGGAGGCCCTCGAATCATTTCTTAGAGTATAAGTCAATTTCTCAATATTTTTCTGCTGCAACCCGCAAAATCGTATGATAAACCATGTCACCTTGTAAAACAATGAAGGGGAATTGCATGGCTTGCGAGTTTGGTTAGTAAAACTCGGTAGTGCGATTTATTCTAAGTGTGGATGTAGTAGCACCATAAAACGCATATACGAAGATCAAATATCAACCTAACGGGGTTATTGCAAAGGCTTGCCGACCTCCCCCCACCTTAGTAGCGAAACAGCAAATTGTATTCAACTTTGGAACATCTAAGTTACGGCATATCCAACGTCTAGTTGCCCTGGCGAACTCGTCAACATCATAATGGACGTTTGGGCAGGCAGACCGAGACGCAAGATTACAACCTGCGGGGAGTGCCACAGGCGGAAACAAAAAGTGAGCAAATGCAATGGTTACCACCTCTAGTCTAAGCCTTTGCCACAGAGTGCTTGACGACTGATCGAGTTTAGTGCAACCGAGAAAAACCCTGTAACTTTTGTTTACGCCGTGGGGTACCCGATAGATGTCGTTACGATGAGAGTCCTCAGTAAGTTCATTCACTGCTGTTCTATCCCTGATACGCTTCGCCTTGAAAAGTGGGATATTCCGTCTCTTTTTGACCTAGCTAACCCCTCGATACCAAGGCAAATGGGGTCAATGGATAGTGCAAATCCGATAAATCCGCAATTAACAAGTTGTCAAGATCCACTCATATCTGAGCCACCGTTTTTACACCAGGCGGGTTATTCTCGCACTAGCAGTGCCAACAGTATCGTCTGTCAGTCAGAGTCATCGGAAGTACGAATCAGCCCCTAGTACTTTTTACTCTTTTAAAAGGCGAAGCAATCGCTTTAGAAGAAAGAATGCAAGTGGCCGCAGAACTAACGTGTCTGCAGGCTATTCAAACACCTTCTCTCTCTACCGGACCTGGCACGTTGGCTCTCCTTACTACACCCGTGAAGAACGACTATTGGGACCTGCTTGCTCAACTCCCGCCTTTGCCAGTCATTGAAGATCTCGTTGAAGTTTTCTTCTCCGAAGCCAACTGGCATTTTCAAATCCTGGATGAGAGCTATTTCATCGAGTTGTATCAGACTTGGGTGCGAGCAAACCTGTCCAGAAGTCCGACCCCGGCTCAGCCAACCTCTCTTGAACTGCTCTTCTTCCCTGCGTTATTGTTTCAGGTTCTAGCCATTGCAATGCTGTTTCTACCAGAAGATTCCCCATCCAGACACAACCTAAGCCTGTGGGACTTTCCGGCAAGGACCACGTTGTCTGACAGGTACAGTCAGATCGGCAGCCACCTGGCAGATCTGTTCCAGCAGTCTACTACCATGCTTGTCATGGTCCAACACGACCTCGCCAAAAGTTTATGGCTCAAAACGAATAACAAAGGACTAGCGTCGTGGCAGCTCCTCGGTAGAGCAATTCGGTAAGTTGTGTTCTGTTATCAACATCCGCGAGAGCCCTCGTGTTAATGAAAATTAGACAAGCACAAGAATTAGGGCTCCATCTCAACTCAGAAACGGATCATGACTGTGATGGAAGTAGTCAAGACGCCCTATCGTTAATCTGGTCAGCCGAACACCGCCGACGTTTATGGGCCACTCTTTTCTCATGGGATAGGTATGCCTTACATATCATTTTCGTAGCACAGCGAGTTGACGAATATAGCCACATGGCTGTCCTACTTGGCCGCCCCCGGACCGTTAATATGAGCGACTGCACTGCAGTTACTCCAATAGGCTGCGATATCCCCCTCGACCGCTCAAATGCATTACCGACCCTACCGAGCTCCTCAGCCAAACCCCCAATATTTACCAACCGACTCTTCACATATGCTCTGGGCAAGAAGATCCACGAGATTCTATCGCTGTCGGCCCATACTCGAGCAGTCAGTGACTACGGAGCCGTGACCCGGCTACACGCCGAGATTGTTGACTTGTGGAGGAACCACCATCCTGCCTTGAGATGCAACAATCCAGATACAACATGGGACAAACACTATCCCATCGTCAAGAGACAACGCGAATTTGCCAAGGCCATGGCAACCTCGGTGATCCTCACACTACACAGGGATCATGCGGCGATACATCAGGAAAGCCGTTTCGAGGCAATGGAAGCGGCACTGGGTTGTCTAGAGGCTCAAGATGCTCTCATGAATCTCCTCCCCGCAAACCAACGATGTATATACGGCCTTTCGTGTCATTGTATCGACGCCTGTATCTTCATCGCTTACGCTACCCGGCTTGAAGACACAGTGGATCAAAACATGCTGGATCGAGTTCAAACAGGGATTAAGCAGTCAATGATGAGGCTCAGGCAGCTGGAAAATGAAAGCTCCTTCGCCAAGCACGGAATTCAGGCCATGGAGAAAGCTCTCGAGTTAATTGGGCCACGAGTCCAGCTTGCAGTCGCTCCCGCCGACGACCAAGCCCGGAACTCTCCCCTCGACACAGCACTTTCTTCCAGCAGCGAGAGTATCGAGCGGAATCTAAACATGGCTCTTAATAATGGCCAGTTTTACCCAGGGATTTTCGAGCAAGCAGGGGACGTGTCGTTGGCGATGCCTGATCTTGGTCTCTTCGGTTTTGATGTAGCTGGGCACCTCTCAACGGATGGAGGGGTTTTGGGCGAGACATGGTACTACCTGGATCCGAGTCGGCAATAATACTGGAGTAGTGAGTCCTGCGTTACCACGATGATGTATCGCGGTAGTTTAGCTGCATGTGATATTTGAGTTACTGATTGTTTCATAGAGGACCACCTTGAGTTGATTCTGTTAGGCTATAATGCGACTGGAGAGTATCATAAACGAACTAAATCACACCGCGTTTTCTGTTACACTCTAACTTTCCACCGCCAATTTGTAGATAGCAATCGTGCGAGCAGAATTCCCATTGCTCCTGTAAGAACAAGAACGCCGCTGTACAGCCATACGTGCTTATAAGAGCCTTCCCCCAATATCGCGCCAGCTATGGGAGAGCCAATCAGGAGACCAACAGCAGATGTCGTGAAAGACATTCCCATCCTGGTTGCAATCAGATCACGGTCTGACGATATACTAACAAGCAGCGGGGGCAGTAGAGACACAAAGGTGCCGGAGAAGAAGCCAAAGAAAACGCAATAGATGACCAGGCCGGCAGCGTCGTGGACAGCAAGGAGGCAGAAGATGAGGACGCCGGTTAAGGCAGCGCAGGGGGTCATGATATTGAATGGGCCAAACTTGTCGGCGAGGAAGTTTGGTAGGATTCGCCCAAAGACAGATCCTGCATTGAGGATGGCTAACAGGTTCAGAGCCAGATCACCGCCTGCCACGCCGCCATTGAGCGCAAAACTTTGGATATAGTAGAATGGAGTATACAGGCCCGTAAAAGCCACAAATACCGACAAGCAGGTGACAGTGAAAGGCCCATCACGGAAGGCCGATCGATCAATAAAGACTCGGCGTTTGCCCTTCATTGGGTGCCGACGTAGCCTCAAGACAACATTGGCAAACATCAAGCCTCCCAGCGCCACGAAACCAGTGATACGCGTCGTCCATCCGAAACCCAAGCGATAAACCAGGTTTCGAAACATGATGGGGTAGACGACGCCCCCCACGCTACTACCGCTGGCAGCAATGCCAACTGCGAAGGATAGACGCGTATCGAAGTATTGCGTCAGCACCGCAACGCTCGGGACAAAGATGATGCCGCTGCCGATAGAGATACACACGCCCTGGGCGAGCATTACCTGCCAGTACTTGTTTTCTGCGCAGAGGCTTAGCAGCATATAGCCCAACACAACGAGGCTGCTTCCAACGGTGATGAGTGCTCGAAAATACCCGGCATCGAACAGTGGTCCTGCGACAACGCTGACAAACATGACCAAGAAGGATTGCACGGATCCAATCCAGGATATTGAGCTAGCAGATGAGCGATCAAGGAGATCCGACATGTAATAGGTCTGGTAGGCTCCGAAAGAGTTGATGATGCCCCTGTGTTAAGGCCAGTTAGCAATATGCGTAATAAAGCCTCAGCCTAGAAAACAGCAACAGAAAAATACTCTTTGCAATTCGAAAGGGTCCATCTGTGGAGAGGAATTACTTGTATGACGCACCATGTGTTGAAGTATAGCATGAAGGACCCTGCTACCTGCAGCCATGCGAGGAGCCCGCCGTTAGGAACCGAGGCGTGTTTCTGTCGAATATTTTGTTGTTCATGCTTACGTTCCGATTGAGCTGCGCCTGAGCCACTGTCCGAGAGATTAACCGTCATGGTCCTCGGATGATAGGATGAATTGTGGACACTTGTTGTTGTGTGGGTATGTCCTTGAGGGAGTGGCCGGTTTGGCCAGATGAACAAAGTTGATGATCACGTCTCAAAAAGGTGACGACGACTCAGTAGGTATTCCTTGGCACTGCGAGAATGAGCCCACTTATATAGTAGCAGCGAACGGAGGATTAACCAAGCGAGGCATTTGATTTCATCGGCCGGATAGTGGAGCCCACTATCTCAGTAGGGATCCTTCGGCCGACGAGGTTTTCAGTCATGCAAAGGATCCACCGTGGTGGCTATCAAGGCTTCATCCCCATGACGTCGCAAGAACAAGGAAGCGCTAATCAATGTTTATCTTAAGGTTGTTTGGACCGTACGCGTCATTGCCCCAGGATTTGCTCAGCCTCTCACTCTCAGTCCCCAGGGATAATTCCACCGAATTGTGCGAATCAAGACGACAAGGGGATGTACACCGACAAGTGTACGACGCCGAAGAGATCTCTCCAGATTGTGTTGAATAAACTGACAAATTTACTGGGTTATTGGTACTGTAGCCCTCATTTGAGCCTCGCCACCTATAAAGCCACGCTGTATTCCCCCACAGTTCATCACTTAGTCCCATCAAGATTTCTTTTATCTTTCATCACACAGCGGCTTGTCCTTCTATCGGCCTCGAGAAACTGTGTGCATTTCCTGCAATAACTATGCTTTTTGTTCATGCCATCATCTCTACCCTGATCGGATCAACCATGGCGCAAAGTGTAGGACGCTCCATCGTGATTGTCAACTCTCAAGCCAGCCCCAACAGCACTTCTCGCGGCGGCTCAACCTTCACCGGCACCGCGTGGGTTGAAGATGTCTATCGCAGTACCGACGGAACTATTACCACCGTCATGTTTGAGCCCGGTGCCCGTTCCTTTTGGCACCGCCACCAAGGTGGTCAGACCTTGCGAGTTGTCGCCGGCGCAGGATGGGTCATGGACCAGGGCGGCGAGGCCCAGCGGATCAATGTCGGCGATACCGTCTGGTGCCAAGCCAATACGACTCATTGGCACGGAGCTGACGAGGGGAGCTACCTCGTGCACCTAGCCATCTCGCATGGACAGACTGAATGGCTGGGCGAGGTCACTGCGGAGGAGTACGGCAAGGCACACTCCCGAGGTTGAATTGTCACGGCGGGTGGGGAGATGGGATTCCGTATATGGAGGAGGGAAGATTGAATAGCCAGGTTTAATTAAGCGGGAGGGGGGTTTTTCCTTCGTTGCAGTGTTATTCTGGAGCATATTAAGCCCCGTCCACCAAAGACTATTCTACCTAAGGACAGGCACATTCGTAGTCTCTTTAAATAGCAAGGCAGGCAGATAAAGTTTTAATTCAGTTTAACATGTTCGAGATTTGTCTCACAGCTTCAGTGCAAGACATGCCAGACTAAGACTGGTCCTTACGTGCATCATGATTCGTGACGAGGATATCAAATGAATCATTCGTTAAACCTAGCCCTGCTAGCAGCATAATGTGGAGCCCTCCAAAACGAATACTCATGTGCATTGCTTAAAAATCTACCAACTTGACCGCACCTTGAGTTAGATTAGCATTCGGCTGGACGATGTCGCCCGATCGGACTTGGCATCCGAGGTGGGGCGTCGGCCGAAACCCCACCCGGATGAGACCCACCGTCGGCCGAAGAATATGGGTCCAAAGGGCCCGTTCATCGGCGATTCTTAATAATGGAGTATGAGAAGGGCCGTACCAAGGATTTCTAAATGGCAATCTTCAAGACCTTCCGATTTCAGCAGTTTCGTGAGTGTGGACGCGCGGAGTCATACGTCATGAAACCGAAGAACTCCCGACAATAGACAACGATGCTGTGAGCCCGCGTATGGTTGCATGACTTGGTCAAATCTCCGAAGCTTGGAAAGAAGACCTTCGTCACCATGCCATAGTAATGGCGAGGCCAGGAGAAGGCCCATACCAGCAAAGGGTTCAAAATGAACAAGATAAAGCGGCAATATCTAAATTCTAGACGTCTCTCTTTCCCCGGAGCTTGTTAGTCGAACAACAGCAACAGCGGACTGTCTCATCTTCTAGCCCTCCGTCCCTCCTACCTAGGCTTTCTTCTCTTTCTCTAATAGGCCAGCATGTCTCTAGTACCCGGCCTCAACTTCACCAGCGGCACGAACGCGACGATGCGTGGTGTTGTTTACAATGGTGTGCCTTACGAGATGGTCGTGGACGACGTTCCCGTTCCGATAATCCAAAACGCCACGGACGCCATTGTCAAGATCACCACTTCAGCGCTGTGTGGCTCTGACTTGCATATCTATCACGGGTTCGCCGGTGCTGGGACTCCTCCATGGGTAATGGGGCATGAGGCCATGGGCTACATCGCTGCTGTCGGCAGCGAGGTGTCGTCCCTCTCAGTTGGTGACTACGTTGTCATTGCCGACACTCCCCACTGGGGGCATCTGGCGTCGGAACCGCAGCGCCTTGCGTTCTTTGGTGGCGGAGCGGGTGGTCTAGGAGGTCTTCAGAGTGAGTGCCAAAAATTTGTTTCCGTGTTTACCATCTATCCACTAACCACGCTTCTCTGTCTTCAGGTGAATACGCTCGAGTTCCCTTCGCCGACCATAGCCTCATCCCTGTACCTTTGACTCACGAAACCACCAACCGCACGATCGAGCATGACTACCTTACAGTCTCGGATATTCTCGCTACAGCCTGGGTCGCGCTCGACTGGTCTGGATTTGAGCCCGGTGACACGGTTGCTGTCTTTGGTGCAGGCCCTGTCGGACTCCTCGTCGCATATTCTGCGTTCCTCCGCGGTTCTGGACGCGTATACGTCGTGGACCGCGTGCAGCAGCGCCTGGACGCCGCAGCCTCGATTGGCGCCATCCCCATCAATTTTGCAGAGTCGGATCCCGTAGCTCAGATCTTGGAGCACGAGCCTGATGGAGTTCTTCGCGTCGTTGATGCTGCCGGTAATGAAGCGGTCGATGCTGATGGAAAGGTCGACCCTGAGCTTATTGTCCGCCAAGCCGTGCAGCTTGCGCACATTGGCGGTGGAATTGGCCAGGTGGGCTTCTGGCGGGCATCACAGGACAGCCCTGGAGCACCCCTGGGCAGCAAGAAGCCTTCTAACATGACCTTTCCTCTTTCAGACTTCTTTGGGAAGAGGCTCAAGCTGCAGGGCGGACCTGTTGATGTGAAACTGGTGGCCTCGCAGCTTATCAACCTCATTGCTAGCGGACATGCCAAGCCAGGGTTCGTCAGCACCGCTGAAATAGGAATTGAGGAGGCGCCAGAGTACTACCGCCGCTTTGACGACAAGAAAGAGATCAAAGTGTATATCCACTTCGATTGAGAGCCCAAACTGGAGGGGGAGGACGGGCTACTCATAGAGGTGGAGAAACGTATCAGTTCACTTCTTGCACCTATTCTAGACGCCTTGCATTAGAAATCTTTACAAAGGCTTGTGTTTTGATTTGAACTTCACTTTGTAACCTTGTAGCGTACACGTGTAGCCCCCCCCCCCGGTTGAAGCCTACGCTCAGTCATCTGGCCTCTTTTCACGAGAAACGGCCCTACGGCCGGATCTGGTTATACGCAGCTTCAGACGAACCTGAGTCACTCAAGAGAGAGCTACTCATGCAGAGCTTGGAACGTTCATCAGGCGGCTCGTGGCGGGTGGGTCTTTGTTGGCCGATGTGAAATGTTCAAGGATATGCCGAGGCGACTCCGGCGCAACTGCAAAGTCAACCCGGTCACTGGTTCTCACTCATGCCTCCTCTATTACCGACGGGGCATGGCCCCCGTGGGGTGCTATCCTCACCTCCGCATTGTGGGGAGAGTGCAACGTCGTTGCGGAGCCACTAAGTTTATATTTTATCCACGGTACTAGTGGTCGTTAGCCAATTCTGGCAGGGTCTATTCGGTCCGAGTAGTTGGTCCAAGAATTTCCTTGCATCAGCTCAGGACGACAGATGTCCGTTAGCCACGATGTTGACCAAGAGGTTGAGCAGTTCCGTCCGAGGTCGGCAACGTCCCGGTTTTCTGCGGCCCGATTTACCTATATAAAGTTGTCGTGGCTCCCGGATAATTACCAAAATCATCACAAAACGGCACATTACAAGTCTTCCTATCATGGCTCTCTTCAGGCGCATCCTTTGTTCAGGCCTCTTCCTGTCGCCCTCTATCTATGGCCAGGTTTACATGGGGGAAGAGCGGTCCAAAGACGCTTTTACCTGGGTCCAGCCCCGCAACACAACAATCCTTGGGCAGTATAGCCATTCAGAACCAGTCTACCCATCTCGTGAGTTTATACCCTGACCAAGCCAGGCCCAATTATACTGACAGCGGCATTTACTACAGCCAATACTACAGGTGCGGCTGGATGGGATGAGGCACTTCAGAAGGCACAAGCCTTTGTCAGCCTGCTCACCCTTGAGGAGAAAGCTGACATGGTCACCGGCGTACCGGGTCCTTGTGTTGGCAACATCTACCCTATCCCACGGCTCAACTTCAGTGGACTTTGCTTGCAGGACGGTCCTGTTTCGCTACGTACTGCAGACTATGTGAGCGTATTCCCAGCGGGCGTCACGATTGCATCGTCATGGGACAAGGAGATAATGTACGAGAGGAGTCTCGCCATGGGCCGGGAGTTCAGGGCCAAAGGTGCACATATTGCACTCGCGTAAGTCTCCCAAATCTTCAAACCCCGAAATTGACTACCCGATGCTCATCAAGGCGCTTTCAGCCCTGCCGTCGGCCCCATGGGACGATCTCCTTATTCCGGCCGGAACTGGGAAGGATTCTCTCCCGATCCATATCTCAGCGGAGTCGCTATGGAACTAGGCATCAAGGGTTTGCAAGACGCAGGTGTCCAAGCGACGGCAAAACACTTTGTTGCCAACGAACAAGAGATTCTCCGTAATCCGCTGCTCATCAACGGTACATTGAAATTCGAAGCTATCTCCTCAAACCTGGATGATCGAACTCTGCGTTAGTGGCCCCGCGAAAAGAATCCCAAAAGATGATGAACTGTGCTTACAATACACTGCTTCATCTAGACGAACTTTACATGTGGCCCTTTGCGAATGCAGTTCATGCCGGGGTAGCCTCCGTAATATGCTCGTATCAGAGAATCAACGGGTCGTACGCTTGCCAGAACTCCAAGCTGCTCAACGGCTTGCTCAAGACAGAGCTTGGTTTCCAGGGCTACGTCTTGTCGGATTGGTACGCTACACATGCTGGAGTGGCTTCCATCGAGGCCGGCCTGGATCTTGACATGCCTGGTACGACAAGGGTGCGCAACAGCGTCCCAGAGCTGGGAAGGTACACGTCATTTCTTGGTGGCAACATCACTAAGATGGTGAACAACGGCACTCTCGATGAGGCGCGGCTGAACGATATGATCCTGAGAATAATGACGCCATATTACTTCCTTGGCCAAGATCAAGACTTTCCTTCAATCGATCCTTCGACGGCTTCCCTCAACCTCTTTAGTCCTCCATCAACTTGGTTCCGCGACTGGAACGTCACCATGGATGAGCCGATCCGCGACGTCAGAGATAACCATGCACAACTCATCAGGAAATATGGCGCCGCCTCTATTGTGCTCGTCAAGAATACCAAGGGGGCGTTGCCGCTGAAATCGCCCCGCTCGATTGCGGTTCTGGGAAACGACGCCGGCGACGTCACAGAGGGCCCGTTGAACCGGTTCCTGAACGTTGAATATGGTACCCTTGCAGTTGGAGGCGGCTCTGGCGCAGCCCGCTTGACCAATCTGGTAACCCCTCTCGAAGCCATCAAAACTCGAGCTGCACAGGATGGCACTTTGGTCGAGTCGTGGCTGAACAACACGCTCATCGCAGAGTCGAATGTTACCGAGTTCTGGTCTGCGAGACACCCAGAGGCTTGTCTCGTGTTCTTGAAGGGCTGGGCCAGAGAGGTCGTGGACCGAGAGAGTCTAGATCTCGACTGGCAGGCCAATAAAGTAGCCGAGAACGTTGCTAACTCATGCAATAATACGATCGTTATCACGCATTCTTCGGGGGTAAATATTTTGCCCTTCGCTGACCATCCGAATGTCACGGCTATCATCATAGCGCACTATCCTGGAGAACAGTCTGGCAACTCGCTCGTGGACGTTCTATACGGCGATACGAATCCGTCTGGCAAACTGCCATACACTATCGCCTATAACAAGACTGACTATAATACACCGATCGTTACCGATATCGAAACCAGCGGCGTGGAGGACTGGCAGAGCTGGTTTGATGAGATGCTCGAGATCGATTACCGTTACTTTGATGCTCATGATATTCCGGTACGCTACGAATTTGGGTTCGGCCTCTCCTATACTACCTTTGAGATGTCGGACATCAAGGTAAACCAAGCCGAAGGCCATCAAAATATCACCGCTCTCCCGCCTCCAGATCATGTGGCGTCGCCTGGTGGCAATCGTGCTCTGTGGGATACTTTGTTCCACATGGAGGTCAAGATTCGCAACACTGGGGGCCTCAGGGGTTCCGCTGTGGCTCAGCTATATGTGAACTTGCCTGATGACACTCCCCAAGGGACTCCTCCTCGCCAACTTCGGGGATTTGACAAGATTGAGCTCTCACCTGGGCAGCAGGGCCTGGCCCGTTTTAACCTCATGAGGCGTGATATTAGCTACTGGGATACTATCGCTCAGGAATGGCGCATACCTACTGGAGAACTCTCCATCAGTGTTGGGTTCAGTAGCAGGGATCTAGTTCAGTTCGCAAAGATCGCTCCTGTTCTCTAGGTCTATGCCTAGAAAAGAGGTCACGTCGGTGTAACTTCTGGAAGCGCCTGGCACTTATAACTGTCTACCGTATTACTTCGCAAAAATGTTCCGGCCACTGTTTCATCGAGATCTCTGCGTTGTGAAATTGAAAACAATAGCTAACCATTCATTTACCCCTTCAAAGTGCTGTAAGAGCTGTAGGGTCTCAATTCAAGCAGAGGAGAGTGTTGCGGCGAATTGGCTCCTTGTACTTCACATAAAAATAATCATGTCTTTACTCGTAGTTTATCGAAGCTCTACTAGACGAAACAATCAGACCACATCACTTGGTAGGCAACCCTACCCTCATGCTAGACAGGGCTAGGAAACACTGTGTCTCATTTGAGGCGAATACGGCCGGCGATAGAGGAATTTCCTGCTCAAAAGTGTGGCCTCTGTCTTCTGATTCGGCGATTCCCAGCAGCTGTGGTTATATGCAATCCATCCTCGCCCCCCGATACAGTAGGCAGACCCTCGAAAATACCTTAGGACACGCCAGTTGCTCTTCTATACCTTTGCGTTCCTTCTTCATCCAGCTAAATCCCCTCTGGCAATAGCTAAAATCGCACCACCGGCTGTTATAAGAGCCCCTCCATAGATCTACCGGTATTGACTAATGACGCATCGTGTGGTTCCTCTTATGTACCTCCTCGCTGACAGGGGTAGTGTGGGGCGGGGTACTTGCCGGAGCTCCTCGACAATTGTAGGGATACTATTTTTTCCCAATCAAGGTCGTGTTTAAGTATTATGTGTATATCCTGCATTTGAGAGCACCTAACCATTTATCCAACTAGGGGAATATACTAATAACGAATATTAAGATACTATATTCCAAGTAATAAGTATATAGTCATAAATATAAATAATTACAGAAATTATTAATATTTAAGCTTAAAAAAAGACTTAAATTTAGACCTTAACCCCTTTTTATATAAATAAGCTAACGTACTTGATAAGTGAGCTGTACACTCAAGTGAGCTGTACACTTTGAAATTTCTTAGCATTTATACCTAATTTTAAAATTAGTTTAAAAATTTCTAAAAAATCCATTTTTAGCTCTTATAAACTTAAAGCTTAAAATATAGTTTTTTTAAAAAATCTAAACTATCTAAATGATTTTTTAAGATTTTTAAAAAAATTAGTTAGTAAGTTATTTAGGAATTTCTTATTCGCACTGTTTTTTTTTAGTTTTTAATATTTTAAAAATTAAAATATTTTTTTAAAAATCTAGAAGAATTATAAGGTTATAACGTCTTTAGTTAGAAT
>RZGL01000034.1:916406-978928 GCA_027886155.1 Fusarium paranaense | reverse complement strand
AATTATAAAAGTACTTCTTTTAAGTCTATAACTATCTTATATTAATTTTTAGAGATTTAAGGTTTATTATTTTTAAGTGCACAGTATAGGTGTACAGCTCACTTGTCTGTACAGCTTACTTATCAAGTACGTTAGCCTTAAATATTATAATAGTTATAATATTAAAATCTTACTTATTAACCTAAATATTCTTAGACTTTAATTATTTTTACTATTTAGCCTTATATAAAATAATTTGTTTTACCTCTTACTTTATAATTAATTACTGAAATTTAAATTTATCTTAATTATAAAGATACTTCGCTTTATAATTAGGTATAGCCTTTATGCTAGTATCTTTTTTTTTACTTAGCTATTATTACTCTTAAGGTAGCCCTTTTATTTAACCTTAAATTATATTTACCTTTTAATATACCTCTTAGTAATTAATCTCTTAACTTTAAACTTAATACCTTCTTAGAGATAGAAGCCTATAATAATATTTTTTATATTAATTATCTTATAGAGGGGCTATATTAATAAGATTTTTAATATTAAAAACTTTATTTATCTAATTCGCTATTATTTCTTAGAATATTATATTAATATTTATAAAATTAGTAATATTAATTATATTTTATTCTTATTATAATATTTAATATAATAAAAAAGAAATTATAAAGATCTCTTATAATAATAATAAGAATTAATTATTTTCTTAGTCTTAAGAGATTATTTTATTTTATTTTTCTAAGAAAATATTTAATATTACTTTAGTAAATTAATAATAACTATATAGCTTATAAGCTTATTATTTAATTATATTTTTACTAGGGATATAATAAGTTTTATTATATTCTTTAGCGGGATAGATAATAATAGGCTATTATAGCTGAATAATATAATATTTTTATAATTAATACTAACTAAGCTATAAGAATTTATAGATTTTTAGAAAAAGCTTAATAATCTAAGAAATAATTACTTCTTTTTAGTATTTAAATAAAGATTATAAAAGGTATATTAGATTTTTAAGATAGTTGTTTTATTATTTTCTTTAGAGTTATTATAAAATTATTATATTTCTTTTTAAAAAATACAATATTATTAATCTTATGTCTTAGTCTTTTTATTTTCTTAGTATTATTATTATGCTTAATATTATAAGCATCTTAAAGATAAAATTATAAGCTTAATATTAAACCAAATGCTCTTAGATAATAAGTAAATAAGTATTAATAATTTATAGACCTAATTATATTTTTAAGCTCTTTAATATTAGTTTAAGTATAATTAAGCTAAGTCTATTATTTTTTAAACTAATATATTTATATAAATGCTAATATTTATTTATCTCTAAGGGAATATAAATGATACTTAGCCTTAGTAAAAACCTTAGTATAAGCTAGAGGATTATATTATATTAAAAGGCCATCTAACTAGTCTAAGGTATATTACTAACATATTTATTAAGCCTTAATACTATAGAATTATGTATTATATAAAGAATATAGCTCTATAAAGTTATTAGATTTTATAATAATTAATTTATAATAATTATATATATCTCTAGTTATAAGAAAAGCTATTATTATTCTTTTTATAATAATTCTTATCTATCTCTAGCCCTAGCTAATAATTTATACTATAATACTTTTAATAAACAGCTAATATATTATAGAGTATAATAAGACCTATAGGCTTTATAGGTTATTAATAAAGAAAAGATTTTATATTAAGTACTTTTATTTTAATATTAAGAATTAAATATAATTAAACATCATTTATAATATCTTAGTAAATAATTATAATTAATTTATTAATTCTTTTATTATTTTTATAATCTCTTAACAATAAGTTTTTATTTCTCTATATAAAGCTTCTTATACTTTAAGGGCTTTTTATTAAGTATACCTTGGAGCTTAAAGAGTAATTAATTAATAAATATATTTTTAGAGCTAATATTATATTTATATTATTATTTAGCTAAGAAGTATTTTTAAAGTATTAGGTTTTAAGATATAATTAACCCGCTGAAGAGATTAATCACTAAGATATACCTCTCTTAGCTATAATAAGCTATTTAGCTATTTATAATATTTTAAGAAAGTAATCCTCTTATAATATTATTACTTATATCTTACCTATTAATAATATAATTATAAGGAGGTTATTAAGAGTTTATTAGTGCCTAAAAGCCTAATATATAAGAAGTCTAGCTAAAAATAGAAATATAAGATTAAAATAAAATACTCTAGGCTTAGTGCCTTTATATAAGATATATTATAATCTAAAGAAAAATTAAATAAAAATCTTTTTTTAAGAACTAAGTAATACGTCTTATTTTTTATTAAGTATATTTATTTAATTTTAATATTTTAAATAAATTAAATAATAAACTGTAGTGCCCCTTTCTATTAATAAATACTATAAATATAAGATTCCTAGAAATAAACTAATATATACCTAGGTTATTAGATTAAATATATTATTTTTATCCTAAAGTAGAGGCTATAATTAATATTCTTATAATTATTAAACTTAATATATTTCTTAATCTAAGAAAAGAAATACATATTACTTAATAAGAAACCTTAGTTAGTTATAAATATTATTAAGTTTTATATTTAACTTGATTTATTACTTAGAGCTATTTAATATAATTAAATATAAGATTATTTATAATATATTTATAAGGGTTTTTATATTTTAATATATATATTTTATTTATAAGAGGTCTCTTAAGAAATTAATAGTAAAATTAATATTTTCTAAGATTTAATAATATATTAATTTTAAGATATTTACCTTTATTATAAATTAAGCTAAACTATATAATATTAATTCCTTAAGGTAAGTATATTATTAGGCTATTATTAATAGATTTTAATATTTCTATATAGTTTTATATTTAAGGATATTAAACTTTTTAGCCTTAAGATTCTTTTTATTAATATTATAAACTATTATCCTTATAAAGTCTTTTAAAGACTCTAACTTAAATATAAAAGTCATCCTTTTTGCCCTTTAATATTTTTTAATTTAAGTTAATTAAGTATTAAAATATAAAAATAATATAAATAAATTTACTTAAATTAAAATTTTATTATCTTATTTTATTTTATTTTATTATTTATTAAACTAACATACTTTATGAGCGAGTATCTCACTTAAGCAAGTGTCTCAATTTACCCTATGGCGGGATTTACTACTTAGAGAAAATTATTTTAAAAAGTTCTAAAAAACTTAGCTTTAATCTTATAAGGCTATAAAATTAGATATAAATTAGTTACAAGATATAAAACTATACCTATTTTTATAAGAATTTTAAAAAAATCTCTTATAGGGTAGTTTAGAAAAATACATATTTATAATGTATAAATAGCTATTTCTCTATAAAGGGAATTTTATAAAAATCTAACAAAATTACTTTTATATTTCATATTGGGTTAGGTCTATAAAACTACTCTTTTTAAGTTTATAGCTATTTTATAACTGTTTTTAGAAACTTAAGATTTACTATTTTTTAGTGCACAGTATGCTAAGACACTTGCTTATCTAAGACACTCGCTTATTAAGTATATTATCTTATAAATTAATTTATTATTTATAATATTATATTTTATTATTATATTTATTTTAAAGCCTAAGTATAAAATATTCGTTATATTCTTAGCTTTTTTATTTAATAAATCTAAGTTTATTATATAATAAAAATATAAAATTCTAAGAAATTAAGTTATATTAAAGTATTTACTTAAGAGGTTTAAGTATAAATATTATAATAAAGCTTAAAATAAATAAATAAATAAAATATTATATTAAGGCTAAGATATAAATAAAAATAAAAATATTATATAAGTTTATATAAATTATATATCTTTATAATATAATTAAATCTTAAAAATAAAAAGCCTTATATTAAAATATATTACTTTTAGATATAAAAGGATTTAATTATAATTAAATTCTATGACTTTTATTAAGAATTAAAACTTAAGATTTAATCCTAAAAAAAAGTCTAAGACTAACCTTAATTAAGATATTATAATACTTATATAAGCTAAAGAGGTAATAAGACCTAAAAGTGAAGGGCCTAGAAATAAGATTAAGAGTAACTAATATGCTCTACTTAGCTAAAGGGGTAATTAGAGCTAATAGGGGCTAATAAGGGGCTAAGGGGGGCTAATAAATCGCTAAGCCAAAGCTAAGCTAGTAAACAAAGAGGCCTTAAAAGCGGCGATCTATGGTAAGGCATGTATTACTTAAGTTTCGACTTATAATACCTGCTTATTCGACTAAGACAGCGTCCTATAAAATGATTTCTTGCTACCGCACGAACGCCTTAGATGAAACTTCTCTCCTATCTATCTTGGCTAAAAGATGACTTGCCCTCGGTCAACACACTAGCATTTTGTGTAACTCATCCACGCCCTTCTGGCGACCGCTCACGCGTGTTGATATCAGTGAGGTTGACTTGCTCCGGCGTTTGATGCCGCATGTCGCAGGCATCATCCTGGGTCCTCTGGTGTCATTGGAAGTCCGGCCGCGATGGGATCTGGACAGAGGGCCTCCTTGAACGGCCCAGGGGGGCCACAATTCCCCATGGGAAAGCTGCCAAGTGTAGGCCAACCAACTTCCGTAGTGGTGTGTGAGGAGCTAGGCTTTTTGGTGTGAGCTAAATGATACTTGAGATGGAGATGAGAATGAGGTCACAACGAACGAGCTAGACATGAGGAAAAGAGAGAGAATGGCACTCGCTTGATTCGGGACGAATGGGGCGAAAAGCAGCGATGAATAATGCTTGTTTGAATGAACGTTACATCCCAAGAATTCATTGGCGGCATGGGCGATGCTTGGGCTGTAACGAATGACGGAAAGTCGAGAGCAAGCGACGAGGCTATCACGACCTTTCTTGGGGTTTGCAACGGGTGGCAGGGGACTGAGCCGTACCTGCACCCCTGCACATAGCCATCAGTGCTTGTGGCGGCTTCACCAAAGGCTTGCATGCGTCTGTCGCCTATGCTTCCTTGGGCACCTTTTCATGCGAAACATCAACACGACCATGTCTTCTTCTCTCTCTAGAAGCTCTATGGACAGCCCTATAAGAAGCGGGATTCCTTCCGCTCAAGTGCGCAAGTCGCTGGCCCACCGTAGTGAGATATCACGCCAGCCCTTGCCTCCTTTGCAATAAGGGGCAGACCCAGGGTTGCGGGAGAAAGCTTCTTCTAACGCCAGTCATGTGTTATTGCGCATCGGTCTTCAGACTGCGCCTACTCGGCAAGTCCCCATTCTTCTAACATGGATCGTGGTTCTCGACATGAATTACTAAGAATGAATATTTACAAGGACGAGATCTGACAAGATCCGCCTCCAAGGCTCAGATCTCGCGGGTGGCCTGAAACAGACAAGATACACATGATGCCTGGCCTCGGGTTGCAGAAGAGTCGTTCTAATAAACCTCCACAACAAAACTCTTCCAGAACCATCGGCCAACAGAGGGGGCATGCTAACGTAGTCTGATACGCCCTGACCATCAGCTAGTCTTCATAGTCTTCGTCATCCTCATCATGTTGGTAATCCTCGTCATCGGAGCGATCGTCCTCCATGATCTCATCACCTTCACTCTCTGTCTCATACATCTCGGGTAAGCGAGGTGGAATAACTCCCATTTGGAGCAATGCTCGGCCAGGCTGGTCAGGGGGGCAAGTCGAGACTTTCGTGCTCTATGAATTGAGCAATGAGTTCCAATCACTGTGTCGCGCTATTCTCGTTGTTGCGCAACAGAGGGCATGGCTGCAAACCGTCAGCACCGGTAAGTCACACTGGGTGAAGGAGCTCTCACTCTCTCGGAAAATACGGTATCTCTGTACTCGCAGGAGATTCTCCCGGCTTCGCCTTGACAACCCAGCCAGAAGAACATACATCGTCGAATCTGGACGAAGTCACCCTCTCCGGAGCTAGGTGCGAAGAAAGACATACGATTCGCGGCTTGGTCGAAGCCTACGACACCCCAGTTACCGCCCGATGGCAAAAGAGTAAACAGCAGGTATCGAGGGAGTATGCGGCGAATGATGGGGGGGACTCTGCCATCGAATGATGGCCAGTCTGCCGCAAAGATCTTCCAATGTCTTCGAATGTCCAGCTGCTGGACTTCTGTGTCGATTATATTGCACTGCGAGAGCCTGCTGGGAGGCGTGTGGAGCCGTGTTGGGAATAGATTGCAGCCAAGATGTATGTAATCTATGCCACTGGCCAGCAAGTCACTGATGTTGCTCGCTTCTGTTTGCGCCCAAAGGGACCAGCACAACTCCGGATGATAGTCCATGCTGCCCGTGAGTCTTTGGATTATGTGGATGGTAGTTGGGTGTGGAAAGGAGGGACCGATGGGGGCTGGTTGAAGGATATTGAAGAAAGGAAACTGAAGGGACGAGACTGGCTCTGGGTTTCTTGAGCATTAATATAACATTAGGAGCCTTCCCACCTCTGGTGGCGCACAACAATAGAAATAGCCTCTCAGTTGCAATATGCAAAATCAGAGCGCCAGGGCAGATGATAGCGGTTGCTTCCAATGTCGATATGACATGTCAAGCCCAACCAACGCCACAGCATTAAAACTAATACCAGCTGGCACACCGCCTCAAGCCGCCTGTTCCTTGCGTTGGCCTTCTCGTTGCTATGCGGATTTGGTCGTCGACACGGGTGTATATCATTTCGCCAACGATGGCCGTATCGTGCAGTGAAGGCTTAAGCAGTTCAGGCCTGGGAAGGATAATTGGAGGCTGTCCCTCCAGCACCGCAATACTGGGGGCATGATGATGATGTGAAACCGCTCAAGACATCGACAAGAGAAGTTTAGGGGAAGGGCGGCCTGGCCGTGAAGGATTACGGGAAGGTATTGACCGACAGGACAGCAAAAGCAAAAGGATTATGATGGAGGCAAAGTACTCTTAAATAGCAGCAACATGTTGCCATTGCGACAACGTCGTCCGGGTCACCTCGCTGTCGCCCGGCCCTTGATGGGTTAACTGAGCCAGAAGATCGCAACGTATAGAGCCGGATATTAAGTTGACATGGCGTCATATCAGTCAAACACAGAGCCTCTGTGTCTTGTTGAAGGTTAATATATAGATCTTATCCCACAAAAGAATATCCATTGGCTGAAGAAGATGTTGTCGGAAAACCTCGCCACAAACACAGAAGGTTCATTGCGCAGCGGATGCAGCCTCAGTTGGCATTCATCATTGCAATCGTGGCACTTTATTTTTTATGTGGTCGAACAGTATATTTGTTTGCAGTATCGTGTTTTTCGATATAGTTGAAGCCCGGCCCTCGATGGGATAACTGAGCCGGAAGACCGTGGTAGGGTCATGACTACATAAATGTGGTACTGGCTTTCATACTGTGGCCGAGGCCCCCTCATTTGGAGAAGTAAATGATAAGAAAGAAAGATAGCCTCCGGGGGAGATGTCCTGTATCTCGCCGTTTTGGGATTACCTCTCTGCAAGCTGCTTATCCGGAAGACCGTCATTGCCCACAAGCTCGGCAACAGCCCCGGGATAATACCTAGCCGCATGAGAACCCTGATGATACATCACTTTTCAGTGCACAGCACACCCCAAATTCTCAAAACAAAAATCCCTCAAATGCTACCAAATCCTTTGAGTTCTTCCAAGGCCTTATGGCTTCCTTTCGATGAGTTAACCGTCGCGCCACTGATTAATCATTTCCAACAACTGTTGGGTAGTTGCTCTGCCACAGATCTATTCGACATGATAAACCAAAGCCAAGCAATTCTTGAGCCCGATGGGCTGTCAAGTGATCAAAAAGAAGCATATGCGGAGACTACTTGTGACCAGTCTGGCGCCGAGTCATTGACAACATATTCATTCACTTTGTCTCCGGAAGATCAACTGATAAATCCAATCAGTGAGGCCAAGGCGCGTAGGAAGTGAGTGTCGAAGATCATAGAACGAATTCAGTGTCAGGTTACTAATGTAAGATTAGAATTGACTTCTCCGTGCTCTTACTATTGGTGTTAGGATTTCTCGTCTTCCAGCTCGATCGTATGAACTTGGCAAGCGCGTTAACTGGAGGCTTCGCCAAAGATATCAAAGTCAACCAGGCGACAATCAATTTGGGGAACCAGCTTATGTTTGCTGCTGTTGTTGTCTTCGAGATCCCATGCAATATGGCCCTCCAGCGTGTAGGTAGCATTTTGCACTCTTTCCTGGTCTCTCTCCTTATTAACAAAACAGTTTGGTCCCCGTAAGTGGATGCCAGGCCAGGTATTCATGTTTGGCCTTGTTGCGATAATGCAAACCTTTGTCCGCAACCGAACGGGATTCTTGGTAAGTCGGGTCATGCTTGGGCTTGCAGAGTCAGGCTACACCCCTGGAGCCATGTATATACTGTCTCTATGGTATAAACGTTGCGAATTAGCCAAAAGAGTGTCTATTTTCTTCTTTGGCATGTTTGGCGGGAATGCAATCAGCCCCTTGTTGGCTACTGGTATCCTCAAACTTGATGGCTCCAGAGGAATGACTGGATGGCAGTGGCTCTTCTTAGGTATGGACTCGATCTTATTGGCAGCGTTCCGTAATACTGATTCACAGCATAGTGGAGGGCTTATTGACGGTTTTTGTCTCATCGTTACTGCTATTGTTTCTTCCAGAGAGCCCATACACCCCGCAGCCGCTGTTTGGTCCGGGTCTGGTACGCTGGTCGAGCGCCGAAAAGGACATACTGCAACAGAGAGTTGACGCATCGGCACGCATAACTCCAAATAATAACGCTATTGGACTAGGTACTGTTCTGAGAACTGTGCTACAGTATCGTCGGTGGCCACACTATGTTTCTACCCTCGCTGTCTTCTCGACCTTTTCTCCTCTGTCAACATATTCACCTTCCATCATCATGTGAGTAGTTACTCGAACAGAGCTTGATATCGCGCTAGAGTCCGGCCCTTTGTCTTGGATATGGCAGCTAACAGCTGATCGAAGGTCGCTCGGCTTTGGCCGTATTGTCGCCAATGCTCTGGCTGCTGTTGGAGCATTGCTGGCTCTTCCTGTTGTGTTTTTCTTCGGGTACCTTAGCGACCGAACCAACAAACGCGGAGCCACTGTGATTTTGGCACAGGTCTGCTACTTGATTGTCCTCATTGTTACTAGGCAAGTACATCCTACATCGGGAAAGTGGTCGCGATGGGGTCTTTGGACCGCTGTGAACAGTGTAGCTGTTGGCTACCATCCCGTCCACAACTCGTGGACACAGCTTAATTGCCATGACACAGGCGAGCGAAGTATAGCATTGGCGTACGTCGATCCATGAAGACCACAGAAACCGTGACCCTAACGAGATACTTAGGATGTGGGTGATGTCTGCGACCACCGGGATGATGATAGGAACTCAATATTTCCAGGCAGAGGATAGGCCATTGTGAGTCTGTTGAGCTAAACACATTAGCAGAGCATTTAGAAGCTGACGATAGTGTCTTGAAGCTATCACATTGGTCTTCGTACGATGATAATTATGGTGGCCATTGGAATCTTTTCCGCCGTTATCCAGCTTCTTGTTTACGTGGCACATAATCGCCGGGTTGTGAGAGGAAAGTACCAGGATGGAGATGGGAGAAAGAACGTGTTGTTCACGCCGTAGGAGGCCAGGACGCCCCTGAGTTCGGGGAAGCAGAATATCTTATCATATATCCGACGTGGCAGTTTGTGCCAACACTGAGATCTTCGTGGTATGTTCTTGGCAAGAGCTGGTCATTGGAGTATTCGCATCTTATCCTTGGGACGATGGCCTACCTCCGAGTTACATTCCATAAGGTATCTGCACCCTTTATCGTCAATCGCGAGAGACCTTGTTCTTGTCAGAAGGTTGCACTGAAACATACATGAACCAACAAGACACTCAGATAATATCGTCCATTGTCTAGTGTAACCCTTCAAACCAAACCTGTAAAACTTGCATGGATTAGTTGATTAATGTACCTGTAGGTTCCGACACGAGTCTATTCCACTTGTTAAGCGAGCGCGGAATTATATGACGAAAGAAAAGTCAGGGTGTAACTGAGGGAACCTTCCCCAGGGCTAGATCAAGTGTATATTCAGCCTCTTAGGGCGGAGGTTATTCGTCATCCTCTATATATTAGACTAGTATACTTCTTGGGAGTTCCTGCTCGAATGACAAACATGATTGTGATAAAACGAGGATCTCAAAACATTTGGTAAATAAAGTTTCAGTTGGGAGTACGGTTTAGCTGCTTGGCTCGAGGCTTGTCATGAGTTACAGGCCAAGCGCGCAAGTCGCCGACATGGCGGTCACTCCCATATCAGCCATCAAAACCTCTTTTGGGCGGGTCCTTAGTTTTGAGGCATATTGCTGGGTGTACTGAAGATACCAATGTTGAAGATAAGCCCCTCTCGTGTCTATTCAATACTTTGGACTGAAGTTGTACCACCAGAGTCCCTGCTCAATCCAAACCTCATTGGTCATTTGTGTGCCTCCGTGGTTCAGAACTCGGGAGATGTTACAGTCTCTATCGAGATAATGTCATGGGTTGAATTAAATGTTGAACTTTATCTTTCCCGCCACCCAAGTCCAGCCACTTGGGTAGGGGCTCATGTAGTCTATTTCCTTCACAAGATCGTTTCGTGGCTGCGGGACATGACAAAACATGTAATCCTGCGTTAAACAGTGGCTGTTAAACGACGCAGTGTGCCACGACTTTGAATATCTGATATCTCGAAGCAAGTTCCAGCTGCCGCCGCCATTGATATTTTGGTGGCGCCTACAGGAAGACTCGCGTCCAGACTGCCACTCTTGGCATTATACCTCTGTATACTAATAGGCCTCAGGACCATCGGCCTGCGCAGCCAACAATGATGTTGTTGGAGCTGCTGACCCGTTTATTTTCTAGCTATAGAAACAAGTGAATAAAATGATAACCCTCGTCCTTAACTTGTAGCTAACATACCTACAGGTGCCACTAATAGGAGCTTAATCACCGGCTCTATGCCTAAGGATGAAGGCACGTAACTAAGTCCTCATGAGCACCAAACACCCACCACTTCCATCTGCCCGTCACAGAGAGATTGGCTGACGCCAACAGTCAGGCAAGTATCTCAGGATCAAGAACCTGGAGTAACGGGGACTGTTGCTTTTGGTTAGTCGCTTACGAGTCGGGTCTGCAATTTCACATGTAAATAAGAGCCAAAAACACAGGTGACGACTCTAAATCACCAGTGCAGAAAAGAATTGTTGGTATCAATCACCTCTCTAGCGTACACAATATCAGATGACATAATGATAAACACATGACAGGATCACAGCCCGATTCTCTGCACAGAAGAGAGTCACAAGCCCGAGCTGCAAAAAGCTCGTTGTGAGGTTGGAGAAACAGACTCCATGTTTGAAAGGGGAAAAGTGACAGGTCAGGAAAGAAGCAGAGGCAAAAGATCCAGCTTGGGGCGTTCATAATGGGTAAAAGATGAGAGCAGACTCTAAACACATAAAGAAAATGCTGCAACAAACTCTTGGATTAATTCGTTCGAACGACAGCTTCCCACTTTCTCCTTGCTACTCATTAGAATTAGAGAGGAATCTTCCGGAAAGTCGGAAAGTCGGACGGAAACCTGCAAACACGTTACAGGTCATAAAGAAAGGCACCACAGTCACTAAATGCCGAAAGCCTGAGTAGTGGCAGATGGAATCCCGAACGCGTAAGCCCGACAACGCCGACCTGACATCAGAAATGCCGGCACAACAGCAACTGAATCCCGGACCACAGCAGCTGCGGGTACCCGCCTCTGGGCGATATGCAATTGACGAAGGTGCCCAAACTGCAGTGAGTGACTCTCGGTCTTTTGGCTCAGTTATCCCATCAAGGGCCGGGCTTCAAATATGCTTAAACTAGACTGATTGTTTGGATCTGATGCGAGGCACCAGAACGATCGGTCCCCTCTCGTAAATTGTCTGCCATGTGCCGACAGATGACAGATGACATATAGCTAACATTTAGTGATGCTATCTTGTTCTGCTACACTTCTTTTACTATGTATTCCCAAACAATATTGGGTTTTGATGTCGTCATGTATCAATAACTGTGTCTTTTGCTGTTATGGCTGATAGCTTCTTATCATCATTGCAGAACAATAATAATTATAATTTTAGATCTGAACGACGTCAGTAGTGTCGTACTTGCCCATGCTTTCTTGACAAGTTGTCCAATGAGGCCGTGTTACTCTAAGACCAGAGGAATTGATGAATGGTGACTTTCGCTTGTTGTTCCCCGGCACCGCATGAACACAATCAATCTAAAAATAACTTGACATTGAGTCTCGGAATTTTCAGTGATAGGGCAGCCACGTTCAGAAGTTTCTCTGCGTTTTTATTCTTTCGAGTACGTTCCCTCTATTCGCTCCTCTGAAGATTATCTAGGGTAGTTAAGATGAGCTACCTAAGCACTCAGTTTAGTCAAGCCCCGATCGCTATCGAGACTAGCTGAACCCGATATAAACGCCACAGTATAGTCTCCTACGTGACCTAGGTCGTAGTAGCTACGGAAGGCGTGAACCTTTCAACCAATAATGGTTGGGATTAGCCCATCTCCATCGCGTGAATGTGATAACCGTCAACTTCGTTCTTAAGTTGCCACGCCTTGTGGAGCACGAATTATCTCCAGTAGCAAAGTCCGTGCGTGGGCAACTTTTGGAAGCCTCCTAGTTGGTTGGCATGCCACAGTCGGCAATCCTGCTACAAGTGATATTCGTACAGGCCATGTAGTCTCTGCTTTGGAAAACGGCCCAGTGTTTTACAACACGATGCATTTCAAGCTTAGCAGCCCCGAGGCGATTATAACTGTGGCGCTTGAGTAGATTGCTTAGGGTGCTACGGAACATGCTCATACTTGCCCACTGAGCAGTGAGGTTTGAGAACAGCTGTTTACTTCCCACACCAATAGGTTTGACATGAGGGCTCATGATGTGTATATACTGCAATTCAGCGGCCGTGCGGCGAATTAAATTACACGAGAAAAAAAAGGCGCTCCAGGCGGTTGAAGGATATCGAGATCCAGACTTGGCACATGTTACTTGGACTTGGCGTAGCATCCAATGCGGCTCGAGTCGACAACAATATCATCGTACCAGACAGTGTTGGACTCTCCACCATATGACTCCCAGCCGAAGTAGACGGCGGAGACCTTGGGCTTAATGTTGCCCCTCTTCCACTGGCCGTTAAAGTCGCTGGCGGTGTTCGGCTTGCTCGTAAGACCGCTGACAGATTTGCCACCCACCCAGGTCTCGACAGTGCCATCAGTACCGAGATGATACTCAATGCATTGCCAAGCGTTGGCCTTGAGGGTCGCTGAGGCGGCAATGCCTTGAGGAGAGAGATCGGGCAGGGTGGCGTCGTCGGACTCGTGGTTGTACATGAGGATCTTGCTCTGTCCACCGATGCGGAGGTGCTTTCCAGCAGCCTGAGCAGAGTCCGGCATGGTGATGAACGTGACGTGGGCGTCGGTGATGGCCTTGGAGGGCTTACTAGTGGGTGTCAGTGTCGACTCTTCCAGACAGAGCAATCTCCAAACTCACATCCACGCCCTGACGTAGACCTCACCGTCCGGTACCGCTGTGGTGCCGAAAAACTTGTGTCCACAATAACCGCCCGCGCCGTCGACTCTGATCGAGTTCTTACCGCTGCGAGCCTTGCTCGTGCTGTCGAGACTGACCTTGCCGCCCTGGTCGCAGTCCGGCGCGTAGGTCGGCCATGCGACCTTGTCCCATCCGCTCTCAAAGCTCTCGCGGACCTGCGCGAGGGATGGAGTCGCAATAGACAGTGCGAGAAGGGCGGTTTGGAGAAGCATCTTTGTTGTCAAGTGATGGATATCTAGCCAAGAGAAACAGGCTTAAGGAAGAGGTGTTGGACCAGTATTTATGCGAAACCCAACACCTACAAAATTAATTTTGCCGTTCTGGGGTCTGAAACATGACATTTCTCCGGCCGAGATACCCGAACCGACAAGACATGGACCCTGATTAATAAAACCTGAAACCAACTCACACTGCCATAAAAAGATTAATGCGAGACGAGGGGCTCGCAGGGATTCCGGCCCGCTTGACAGGTACCCACAGAAGTAGAAGTAGGCCAAGCGCAAGGTATACCAAAAGTAACTAACCGTTGCCTAGCGAGTTATTGATGTTCATTTTACGCCGCGATTGCCCATTAGCGAAGACGGTGAGGTTGGCAGATTGGGGCGCTGGGGTACTGCTAGGGGGCATTGAATCTTGACACTGAACTCGACATCGTTTGGCTGTTTGGGTTATTGGTCAGACTGCCGTTGAGTCTACGAGAAGCTGCCCTCAACAAAAGGACCATTAGGAGTAGTTTACATAAAGATCGATCCACTTTGGACGTTAAAGAGAACAAAGATTACTGAAACGGTCAAAATGGCAAACTATCATTGCTGTCACAGTAACTAGATAAGTAGACAAGGGGTTTCTGGGAGGGCTGGAAGGTAATTTAGCTGCAGTTTTCCCAGCCGTTGCTGGTTCCGAGAAAACCCGGTGATGATTTCTCCCATCAAGCGAAATTATCGGTTTCACCACACTCCAATAGCAAATGGCTACTATAGAAGGATTAGATGTCTTAATGACTGCTTTACCACACGATAAAAATACATGATCTGGTACTGCCATCAGCGAAAGGCCATAGAGCCGCAAAGTGGTCCTGACAATAGGGATACTCCCCTATCCCCCACGATTCAAAACCCCGGTCCATGACGGGATATGCAAAAGCTTTGGTACGAGGTACGGGAAATGCGCACTGCTGGAGGTTTTGCGTTTGGAAAGTATCAGTTAGTCGTGATCCCAGTGTTTAGCAGTCTTCACTGTTTGCATCAAGGCGGATCTAAAAGAAGCAACCTGCCACAATGACGAGGAAGAAAGCTATCAAGACATCAGAATATTAGAAGTTAAAACTTCAAAGGGCAATAAGCTATTTTCGACCTCCCTCGAAGTTCTATTGTAAGGTCTGGACGGCATCGCCCTGTAAGGAAGATGTCTGAGCGGCGTTCGCTGGGGTTGCTACTTTTCAAGGTGAACTATTCCGATAAACAGCAGAAAATGCTGTATGGATATTGTCCTTGATGCCAGTACCCTACGTTGTGGCTGAAAGTCTCTCGTGGACTTGTCATTGCAGATAATAATAATAGAAAGCCAGTCCGTAGGGGCGGATTCCACCTTGAGATAGCAATGGTCTCGCCAGGGTGCCAAGTGCATGTTCGGGCGAGGACTACTAATATTGAGGTCTACAATCATAACCTCGAAGGTATATGATGGAGAAAGCTGGTACTAGAAGAATGTTGAATTGTTATTGAGTAGTACCTAAGGAGTAAACTTCGACTGTTCTATGAGAAGGATTTAGCAAGAGACACTCGCTGGCGGGCTCAGGTCTGCCCTGATGGATTTAATATTAAGATACTACCCAACTTTCGATCCGAGTGTCTCTTGAGCTAGGCTTCACCACAGGGATCAAAATCTTCTGGGCCGAAGCAGCAGCACTACTGCTGCTCGTAGCAGCTAGAACGCGGAGGCGGGAGGATGCAATGTCTTAGCCTCCTTATAAAAGAGACTCGAGGGCTCTCGCATATAATCAAAGAGGGTTATATGTGTATGAATATGGGAGTTACTGCTCGTCTATTTGCATCACCGAGGCTACATACTATGATGTCCCTCCTGATTTCCAGGGTACCTTCCTGCTTTAATACACCGAGGCAGACTTTTCGAGAATGTTACTTATACCCCGAGAACTGTTCTATCTCGGAGTTACTACGCATTGGTACTGGTCGTGAATGGGTTGTATACTCTACATCCAGGATTTAAAGATTATAATAATGTTGGGTTGTTCTCCTTTTCCCGTTGATTTAGTTTTTATCCCTTCAACATTCGCCCTCTTTGATATCTCGTCTACTCAAAGATGCCTCACAGGGCGGCTGAGCTAGGTGTCAATAGGAACTCATCATGAGGGCGCCTGTCACTTTACTTGGCACGACTGCTGATCATCGCGTTCAACCTATCTGCCGACTGGTCATCAACATCTCGTGCATCCTCGTGGAAACACGATTTGGCCTCTCGAGCACCAACATAAGCATCAAGCGGAGAGGCGGCTAGTGTGCCTCAATGAGGAAAGCTATACGGTTAAGAGATCCCAGCTCACCCCGTATATCGACCAGGTTGAGACCAGCTTGAGAAGAGCATCATTAAGAACTCGCTGGCTGACGATGCAGCAGGGTCAGGTGCAATGCTTTTGGGAGAGGTTTCTGAATAAACAAGCCTAAGAGAAGTTAAAAATGTATTTAGATTCCCTCCGTCGCGGGATCTGAGTTGATTTCTTTCGCATCGCAGCGACATTCTTAACAACATCTCAAAGGACTGCAAGAAGAATGCATGCATGAGAAACGATCCCTGGCCTCTTTTTTGGCGGCACCAGATTACCATCAACGATCTGATTTCAAGAACCAAGAAGTAGTTACTCAACCAACTGGAATGCCAAGGACACCAAGGGCGTATCCAGATCCGCTCCACACAATGCATCAATGCCATGGCCAAATTGGTTCTGGTAGAGAACCAAGACGACTTTAAGCCATCGTGGTGAAGTGAAAGATGCTGTTCAACTGGCACCACATAACTGTAGTTTACCCCTTTACGACACAAGAACTCGGCGATTGGACCACCTTCTCAATGACATGAAGAGGACCCTGTTCGCGATGGCCGTATTTGCCTGGAAACGGGGCCTGAGGGAGCGTCGACGCGTGCAGAATGAGGAGGGGCCTGGCGGTACTCTCCCCACAACCTTATCGGCCTCACACTTGCGCGGTTTGTCTATCATCTCAGCGAGTGAGAGGATCTGTACCGCTGGCGAGTCGACAGCTGAAGGCTGGACCCCCATAATATCGGACTCCCCGGTCATAAACAGCACACAAGATCGGGAGCTGGCAAAAACAATAAGACCGCGTCTCTGACGTTCACTTTTCTCGTAGAGGCTTGGTCTCAGCTAGTTGAGGCCCTCGGAGGCATCGATGACCTCTAAGGAACGCTCTTACCCTCCCACTTTCTTAGCACTGGGATATGATGCTATGAAGTGTTAATGTTGTGTTCTTTGTTATAGTTGAAGCCCGGCCCTTGAAGGGATAACTGAGTCAAGAGATAGTCTTTACTCCCATGGTAGCACGGAGCAACCAAGGGAGTTCTCAAATATCTGTTTTGAGGGAACTATCTACGATTCTTTTGATCAATGCCGTATCCCCTAGACTAAAAAGCGATATCTGTGAGAGATTTACTCGATGACGTCGTGGTTACGTTCCTGCCCACGGCCTACGGCCCCGACATGTCAGTACTTTAGGGCGGATACCGGGAAAGAGTATGGCCTAGGAAGCACTGCAAGGCCATTTAAAGTGTGGATAGTCGAGGCTAAAACAAGCTTTATTTCAAGGATCGGAGTGATTTGAATCATGCTGTGGCTTGGGAGGCCCCATATACTACCGTACACACATTTTCAGAAGAAGCGGTGTGATATTGACAACCCCAAGGGGCAAGACGAAAAAAAAACATCTTGGTTCAGGTCTGTTGGGGGTCAAAAACCCATAGCTAACTTTCCAGCGTTCGAAGATACAGGATAAGATTAAACACCCAATTAATGACAAGTAAAGAGACTCTCGTGCAGGCTGTAGCAATCATCCCGAGACCATAATACAGTGCCAACTTTCCGCATAGCGAAGGGGTTATGAACCTCAATGACAACCGAATATCGTACCATAATCCATGTCCGCCGCCATACCCTGGATCCAGTAGTGAAAGAGCGGCTCGCACACAGATCACGGTAGCTGGAAACCACTCCAGGAAAGCGACTATCCCAACTGGGCCAATAATCGCAGCGAACAAAGCCAACACCCAAGTCGAATTTGTGTTGGAAGTTACTTCATCAGTTTGTTGTGGGATGACGCCAGGGCCTTGGGCGGTCTGTCTGAAAGGTAGGGCAGCGAGCGAGATGATTAGTAGTTCTACTGCCTCGCACGCTAGCAATGTGCTGACATAGTAGCTCCAGGAAGCGAAACTGACGGAGCGAATAGAATAGGCCAGGTTTCGCAGGGGGGAGCGATTGCCTCGGACAATTGCCCACGTGCGCAAGAGGTTCAATGGGGCGCAAACCACAATGGTGATGATGGTTTTGGCGAAATGTCCAAGATACCGACCAAGAAAGGCGGTCAAGGCTTCTCGGAATACTTGTCCAACGACCCAGACACAGAATGGCTGGAATGGAAATATGAATGCGGTGAAAAAGTTGGGCGAGTCTTTGGGGAGCTTATCGGACCCGGCTGCGTTTGCAAGAGCCGAGTTGCGGGCGATCGTGAGGACTGGGAAAAGGTAAAAGTAAGGATAGGAGACCTAGGTTCTCTGTGAGTGTATATTTCTCTGACGTGGCTCTGACACATACCACGAATTGAGCGGCATTCCTAGCATATAGCCAGAGGTCTAGAGCAGTTGCGGCCTGTGCATCCATTTCGAGTGGCTTCGTTGACTTTGTGGTTTGTGATCTAAGCCCGGATGGAATCAATGCCCGTGGGTCGGGACGGAGCCATGTTTAAGTACTGAGCGTTGGTGAAAAGCCTGCTTGAAGAGTGTTGGTTGTGAAGTCGGCGATTTCTAGATGCGGCATTCCATCTCCATCCGTGCAAAAGAAACAGGGATTCTGTAACGTACTAAAGGTCTCCTAAATTTCGTCACGTTCTTACCTGTCATGGGCCTATTGGTGAGTTGGTAAGGATGCTCAGCCTTGAAGGATTCATCTCGAACAGGCTGAACCGTGCGTAACCGCGCCATTGTGGATAATTTACTCAACTGCACTATTATGGTAAGCTCCGAGGTGTGAGATATATTGGGCATTTCATTGCTGCCTTTTCTTGGAACCTGCGGCTCACCAACTGTTGTACTGGTTGTTATTCTCATTGCCATATCTTCCCACCCCGGGTGCGGCTTCAAACAGCATTCCCATTGAGAACACAGTCATGATCTAAAATATGAAGAACTTCTTTCTTTCGAGAAAGAAAGAAATGAGAGGCCGCGCATACAGTGGCCCGGTCAAAATTAATACAGTAGCAAAAATATGCCTCTCAGCGGGCTGCCTCAGACTCTTTGATATCTAGTTCTCACAGGGAACAAGACGCCGCGCCACCGAAGAGATGGCTTTTTCTGTAGCACAGGAAGCAAGTGGCGCATCCCGGCAAAGTAGCTCGGCTAAAAGCTCTCCGCCCAGAGATATTCAGAAAGGCCAGCTCAATTGGAAACTTGGTTAGCTGCTCTAAGGAGAGCCTCACACTTGGACCTTGATATCGGCCTATGCCTTGAATCCTTTCAAATGCTCTTTGTTACTCGAGGTATCTCGAATCACTTTAATAAGTCCTGGCTTCCTAAACACTCAACCAGGCCAGACTATGGCTGCGGTTATATCAGCACTTGGCTTGTTCCGTTCTTGAACGTCGGGTGTATCTCTGCCGCCTCTCGATCGTACTGTATATAAGGTAAACATGGCTCGCCTCGGTCCATTGACCACTTCCTGGTCTGCATAGCTTGCTGATTTTGGCCAGGAAAACTGAGCCATAAAGGGGGATGCCGTTCTCAGGAGGCCATGCATTCGAGTGACAGTGGTCACATGAGCTTGCAATTTGGCAGCAGTCGAGAGAAGGTAGTTCGTTACATCTCAAGTAGTCGTAGAGATTAGATGACGGAATGGAAAGAAAGCAAGCTGTCGATTGCTTCATAAAGAGAGGTCAGCAAGTAAGACAGGTGGTAATAGAATGTGGTTCGGTAATGGACGATTACAGCTGAGGCCACCAACTCGTGGCCCCTCGCGTCCTGGGTTCCAAAACATGGCAGGATTTGGAGCATGGCCATGTTAAGTTCTGCATCCCCCAGGATCCAAAGCCTTTCAGTAAGCTTCGGTTGGCACTGTTGAGATGGTACCGGGCACCGGGAATGAGCTCGGTTTCTGCCCATCAGAGTTCTACTGGTTAAAAGGGTTAGCTTCAATTAGCTTTCACACATGAGCCTCTAGGAGCACTATCATGATGGATAAGGTGCGTATTAAGAGGCCCAGCCACTCTAGTCCCTCAGTACGACCACTGAGCCAGTGACTAGGATGTAGCACTAGATCTATCTTGCTGAGTACCTAGTGTATAACGAGGTGGGACTTTCGGAGTATGTCAAATGGAATTACGCTAGCGAACCCAGTGCGTGAATGATGTCGGCCGGATCCACTGCTTTGTTTTCGTGAGATGTTAATCTGCCGTTCCAGTGGGCCTTGGCGAGGCCGTACTATGTCGACACTAGATCGTTGAAGGATCTTCACAGGACTTGACCAACAGGAGAGCGTTAGCGCTGGTAGCGACGGGGCGCTCGAGCGGAGAACCCGTCGTTGAGGTCCCTCGGCAAACTGGTAGTGACAACACGCTACTCAACCCAGCCTACTGCTGAAAACACTGTTTGTCGGCTTTGGTGAGGTAGGCGTGTTCAGGCTGGCTCCAGAAGCACATTTGCAATATACTGTTGGTCTGTTTAAAGAACCCGGCTATGTCGATAGCTGAAGGTAGGGAAGAATTGTATGATTGTCCGCTTTCCGAGCATGCACATAATCAGCGTCCAGGATCACAAGTTCAGTTTAATACACAGACGCAGCGTTGAGTATACCACCCTCTAGGAAACCGCCAAAAAGAAGTTCTGGCATAGCTGGGTCAAGTGCCAGACTATCTTGAAGCCCCAGTTAAGTGCAATTTTGGCACTTTAGGATGCCTCGAGCTGGCTTACCATCAGGCCGGATACTGAGACATAGGCAAGTTTTTTTTGGCTCCTCTACTCGTTTACCTTACGTCTTGATCAAGGCATCACCCTGACTATTCACCTTTGACTATGGCCAAATGCTGTGTGGTACAAACAGCTCAAACGGCCCGGTACCGAACGAGCAATATCTGTCACTTTTAGCTCTAGCATTGCAGTTATTGTTTAAGTCACGATGTTTTACGGTATCAGGTTTTAATGCTGTCATGTATTAATAATTGAGTCTCCTGTTGTTGCGGCTGATGGCCCCTTGTCATCATCGCAGATAATAAAGAAGACAATAGGAATTGCGGTAATTGTGTATGACAGCCATGTATCCGCTTCAGCTGGAGTTTTTATTAGTCCCCTCGCAAAGGTAGAAGTGAGGTAGATTACCAAACATGACCCGTAGAGTTGGTGGTCCCAATGGCGTCTCCAAAAGAAGACAGAGACATAATATCAAAGAACACGGCGGTTTACGGATTTCTGTTATCATCAATGATTACTCCAAAGGAGGTCACCAGCCACAACGGCAATAGAACAGTCATCATTACAGAGCAACATTAAAAACATAATGCTCCTTGACAGGTATGATATGCTTAGCTTTCGGTATCTATGAAGCTGCAGCGTCGCATCTCGGCCTACAGACAGAGCATCTCGCACACGTCCTATCTTTCGGTCGTGGTTGATATGGGGTAGGGCTATCAAATGATATCTGGTCATGTGAACTACCTTCTTGCACATTTTTAAGCCTATAGAAAGGACGAAATTCCCCTACGAAAGGCGCCGAATGAAGATAGGTCGTCGGTAGACGCTTCACACCCCATACACAAGCTCCCAAGGACAGACGCTTCCGCCATTTTAGCTGTGGTTTGTCCAGAAGCCGCGGAGCGGTCTGCAATTTGTATCATATCTAACCTCGGTATCTTGAACTTTCCAGTGATGGAAGAGTGATTAATGACCCCCTATACTCCCAGAAAATACCAAGACTTTTAGTCAGGCTCTGTTGCACTAGGGTTGTGAATAGCCTTTCAACTAAACCCCTCTGCATTGTGTTTTTTACCTCATTAAGCTACACTCAACCACTTCCAATATCCAAGGTAAGACTGTTGGCCCATGTCATAGAAGTATTCAAGGGCTACATGCCTCATTGACCAGATGACCAGTTGGCTGAATTAAAGGATGTGTCCGTGGCGACCAGGTTTCCTGACTCCTCTACTGTCATTGTAGCCGATGTACCATCACCCGTGGACCTTGTTCTCCGCAAGGTTGGTGTGTCTCTATAAAATGGACTGTATGTTCCTGAGGCCACATAAGGTCCCTTCTGGTCCGTTGATGTAGAGTCATAAGTTGCAGCGAATGTAGGAAGTGCCGGCGTGTCTGTGTAAAAGGGCCCATATGTTCCAGAGGCTATGTCGGCTTCCCCCGGGTTGCCCGAAGTGGAGTCACCTATTACTATTGTGGAAGGTGCCCGTCTGTCAGTGGGAAGGGGCCCATATGTTCCCGAAGCTAAATCGGGTCCGTCATGACTGTCTGAGTTGGGCGAAATGCGCCCTACATGAGGCGTGTCGGTGAAGAAGCTTCTGTGCGTCCCAGGGGCCATCTCTGCGCCCTTCTTGTTACCTAGGTCGGGCCGGTTCGCCTCTAATGACGACGGAACAGGGGGTGTGTTTGCGTGAAGAGGCTCGAATGTTCCTGACACTACCTCATAGCCAACATGACCATTTGAAGTAGGCGAGTTATCCAGCCCACCCACATGAATCATACTTGTGTAAAACGTCGTCTGGGTGTTTCTCCCGTCATCATTCTCAACTATCATGATATTAGAAATGACATCGTCGGGTGAGGGGATACAACTTACATGTAGGTATAGGGGGCTGAACTCGTGAGCGAACAGGGGCCAGATATGTCGACAGGTAAGTAAAGCACTGGACGCTGTGGTTCTCTTGGGTTAACTTGGCATCTTCACTTGGCGAACTGGCGGTTGCGTG
Source organism: Fusarium paranaense (assembly GCA_027886155.1). Lineage (NCBI taxonomy): Eukaryota > Fungi > Ascomycota > Sordariomycetes > Hypocreales > Nectriaceae > Fusarium > Fusarium paranaense. Next base: position 956,085 of record RZGL01000034.1, on the reverse strand, counting down.
GTTGATGCCTCCAAGCCAAGCGAGGGCCAAAACGAGCATCTTCATAATGACGACTCAACAAACAGAAAGGGGAGACAGAAAACAAGGGTGTCATATAACATACGAGCCTGCGTTCTGACATCTACAACACTCCCAGGGGTTCCCTACTTTTTAGATGGTAAGAGAGCCGATTTTTCTATGTCTCAAAGGGAGAATAAAAAACCTGATTCAATGGGAACAATCTAGTTTTATTAGGTAAGGCAGTCTAAGACATTTTACATGACTACACCAATCACCAACAGCATGTCAGAACCTTGAGCACTTAGATTATGGCGATAGAATTTAGATTTCAATACTGAGGCTTGGCAAGGAATGGCGGTGCCTTGGTTGGAACGGAAAGTGCATTGAATTTTGAGACAGCACTGATCTCGTAATTAGCCAGGTAGTCAACCACTCAATGCACTCCTCTTGCATGCTCCTCTTTTAGGAAAGCGTCTGTCTTACATGACGAAGTGAAGGAACGCATTGTTTCTTCTCAATAACAAACAAGTTCCTGTTACCTGTCCGTCAGACGAGCCGCAGCCTCGCATAATAACATTTCAATGACTTTGAAACGCGCACGAACAAGATTCATCTTGCCTCTCACCTGCGCTGTCATAGAATGATACTTTGCTATTATTAATCCGACCCTGGTTTATTAGAATCGCCCTTTGAAGCCCAGGGTGGTCAAGCTAATCATCGAGTGACCCGCTACACCTTTTACGTTTTTATCCAGGGCTATGTTTGGAGAAGATGCACCCTGCAACCCTCTTACACTCCTCAAGGAACATATCAGGAAAGCTTGTTTGCGCAACGGTCGAATAGGCTAGCATTCCATGAGCACGTTCGTGGCATGAGGTCCTAGGATGATCGGCTCTTCCCATTCACTGGTTCGGGCCGTCTCAGCTCAGAACGTGCAGTAATGCCCGGGCGCCGGCTCGACAATCAGGCCAGCCTTCCGTTCCTGTATGCAGTAGAGTAGGGGTCAAAGGGGTCATTCTAGACTCCAGGTATCACTAACTGACAGTATTCCAAGCCTTCTTCGCCAGGCCCTCAAGCTCACCCAATAATTGTCTTTTGTGGTGACCAACGTCGGTATACTATCATCTAGCTGTCTTTTTGGCTGAGTTAGAAAAGGTTGAGCAATCAATCCAACGACAACCGAAGGGTCATTCTACAAATACTGTTAATGCGTCGCAATTCCTCATGCCTTTCCACTCGAACTCCATGTCGTTTGTTCGACAGTATTGCCGCATTAAATCTGATTTCAGAGTCCGATTCCAGGCCTTTGCCACCTTTTCATTAGTTCTCATGCTCTTTCACCAGCTGTTCAGCTCTCTTACCGATGGCTAGAACTCTAGAACGAGATGCACCAGATGCCCTCACTCTCTCGTTTGTTCACGAAACAAACGCGATGCAGGTAGACAGGCTGTGGGCTCGCTTCCACACACTCTCGCTTCTTTCTTTTCTTACTGAAATGACCATTGATCGATTGCCTGCTTGTACACAGAATCCCTCCTTTCCTGGGTCGTATCAGCCATGCTAGCTGTTTAGATCTGAATCACGTAGCACTTGTTTCAGTTGCCTGTAGAAAGTTTCCAGATTGGTACCCAGATGACGTTAGGCAAGCCCCAACTCTAGGTCCCGTTTCTTAAATTTCAACTTGTCGCTGTCTCGTGTGAGTACGAACGTCAAGATGGTACCTTGGCTTAATCAGGCGCGCTATCTTTCTCTATCCAGGTTTTTCTTTGAGAAGTTAGCCAGGTCTGATACCTCTTTCGTGTTGGGGAGAAGAAGCGCGGCCGACTATTGACATTTCAGTATGTCAGGAACTTTTCGACCGACGTCGTCTCCTCAATCATCTGCGACCCTAGCTACCGATCTAGCTCCTAGCCGTCTAGATTCTTTACCTTCTTATCCAGCGTCTCGGACGTGAGACCTTGAATCTTCTTCTTTTTGCATATTAAGTCTACAGAGTTAGCGCGTCAGTGCGTCTAGGTCTCGTCTAATCAATCCGAAGGCCCGTTGAGAAGCTTGTCGAGCTTCTAGTACCAAATTGGTATATGTTCCACCATATGTGAACTGAATCTGAGATGAGCGGTACCCACGGCCACGAACACATACTTGGCCAACTTCCCGGTCGCTCCCTGATAACCTTTATTCAACTACAGAATGCAGATGAAAATCTCCCACAGCCGGTCGTAGGTGCCCTTCCCGAAGATACTCCAAGCATGCTCCTGCACATATCTCACAAAGTCCTGACCACTCCTGACATACGACGCTACTTTGTTGCGGGATATATAATACCAAGCACGCTTCTTAGGGAACACGGAAATATCCTGAAGGTGCAAGGAGGCACCAGTGAGATCACCAGACTTTTCTACACGTCCGAGAGCCAGAACAACATACTTGACAAGTAACTGCTTCCAATCGCGTCATCCAGGCTATTTTACGCTTCATCGATGCACCAGGAAGATGTGGGTTGATCAGGCTCTCAGACTGGAGAAGGTTGGGCTCTCGAACTAAAGATGGGCTTTCAGTCGATAGAAACGACAGGTGACGTCTAATGGACCATGATGGGGTCGGCCGGAGATTTGGAACTGCACCCACTGCCTGTTCGTTTCATGGTCAGGTGCTAAACTATTGGCGAGATTCATAAATTGCTCGAAGCATATCACCAGTATTATCACTGCCGCCCACATGTCAAGCCATTGGACAGATATGGGAGATTCATTGTCGAAGTCTTTTAGCCCGCAAGCCTAGCGGCAACCAGTCATGCTGGGTAGGCATCCAGGCAGCGTCAAAAAGAGTGCAAACATACGAATGGGTACGTTTCAGCCGTGGGGTATCGAGGCGGTAATTCATTGGATCTAGATACCCCTTATTTAGTCACTCGATTGGATACCTACTAATGGGAAACCGTTCCTACGAACCAACCCGCTGTGACACGCTCCATGTGCGATTTCTCCAGGTATTCAAGGCACCTTCTGTCCCATTCAGCCTAGTCAGACTGACTATTTGTTTAGGCTTGTTAGTATCTCAGAGGTGATTTCACTTAAACAAGGCGTTGAAATGCAGGTGGTTATAAACGTTGTCTCGATGCGGAGTACTCCATCTGATTTTCGGGCCGCAGATTTTCAGAGAACTTGGCAGGTCGTTTGTCCTCCTCTAATTCGCCAATTGGTTGCTTGGGGAACAGTCGCTCTCAGATGTAACAATGCGGTTCTATGGCTAGGTTCAAGCCTTCAAGCTGGGTTGGCATGGATTGGAAACTGGGCGAAATCCGAGACTGCTCGAGATTATGGAGTAACTAATTTTTCGAAGGTCCAGCGGCTGCACACAAGATGGGACGTATCACGCGTAACGCGCAACGTGTAGTCCGTGCTCACGTGCTGGCATGATTTCCTCGGGGGAATAGTTAAGCCGCCAATGCTCAACTTGAGTTGATCCTTCCTTAGGGTAACTACCTACCCGTAAAATTTTACACTCTGTAGGTACGTGTACTTACCACAATGCTGAACCAAATACTGCTCAAATCAATTTCAAGTTGAATTTTCATTCAGGCGTAAAGTTTGCGTTTAATTAATTAAAACGTTTTCTAGTTACTTTTCATTTATTTCTTCGGAGAACGTGTGCTCAACCCGTTATGTTTTCTAACTCACACACGATGTAAGACATTAATCACCTTGGACCATGATCCTCAAAGCTCTTGTCAAAACAATGACCAGCAAGGCACCCTCCGTCGCCTAACGCATTACCACACTCTTGAAAACCCATTAGAACCTTTAGGCATATGCAAATCTTTTACCCGGGGTCGTCAGAATTAGGTCCCATTGCGAGGTGGACGTTATCAGAGCCGCCCCCCTGAGGGTGAATCTGAAACGGTCTAAGCCAAACGCAGTAATTATAAGCTCGGCTGCATGCCCACTGATAAGGGACAACCCTGTGGGGAAGCACACATCTCTTATCAGAAGCTCCTCTTGGTGACTTGAGGATAACTCGTCCGTGCAGTGGGCCTCATGACCACATATTATTGGAATTGAATCACTCAGGAGGAGGTTGTAAGCTGTTACTATGGGCTTGAGCTGATGAACCACCTATATCGCTGCTTGCTCTACCTGAACTGCGCCTCCGTCTTTAAATATTCAAGCGTGCAAGCGACGGCGCGATATTACATCAGATCAGGTTTTGGCCCCACCATGACCACGACTCACACTTTATCCGCCCATCTTTCAAAGGCTCTGGTCGCATCATGGAACGAAAGCCGCTCCCCAAAACCGCTGTCGCCTATGGCTGGACCACCTTCGACTACACCATTGGCATTCAAGTCATCAACACCTTTGGCAAAGGAAGAGAGGGTCAGGAGCACTGCAAAAATGGCATGGAACAAACCTTAGGCCCGAGTACTGGCAGGGCATAGGAATCTCGATTGGCATGGAGTTGGGAAGAGACATTGCTAGTGGAAGGATCAGGTTCAAGGGATACAGGCTTAAAATGTCCCCTTTTTGTAACGCGAATAAATGATATTTTATGATCCCGGTCAGGTGCTATTCCTCTAATATAAGAATGCAGTGCTCTGACTTGGAAGTAGACTTATCGGATCTGCCGTAGAGCTTTCTTCTGACGGTAACCTGTGACCCACTCCCTATACGTGTGAGAAATGAGCCCCGGACCGTTCCCGAGGAATCAGCTCTCAGTCCCTTCTTCTCTTCCACGTAACGAACGCCTGCCAACCGTCTTGAGCTCACCCTCAGTTGACTTCCAACCCTCTTGGTCCTCCTTCTCCATTCTCACGAGGGACAGATCCAGCAGCAACGCAACAGCAGACAGAGCCGCCCCACACCATAATGCTGACCGGAATCCTAACACCTCGCTTGAGTGGCGCTTGGCCATGTTGGCCTCGATCGTTCCGGCAAAGCCCAATCCTAAGCTATTGCCGTAGAGATTGAGCGTTCCGATGAGGCTGCCCGCCAGTCCTTGCTCCTTTTTGCTGACACTGTTGCTGGCAATGACTTGGGCGGCAACATAGACGAAATCGGGACAGAAACTGCCGAATATTGTAGAAGGGAAAACTTGGGCCCAGTATGATTGCTGTTCCGGCATGGTGGCCAATAATAGTGTTGCAGTTAACGAAGTGACGCATCCAATGGCCAGGATCCATTGCGCCTCAAGTCGCGGGATCAGCCACGCAGCTAAAATGACGGCGAAGGATGCCCCGAGCCCGTAAGGGATCCAGCCCACCGCCACTTCGAGGACAGACCACTCCCGGATCAGTTGCTGCCAAGCAACCATATACCATAGTGTGATGCCCACTGCCATGTATATGAATAGAACCACGACGGTGAGAGCCTTGAAGCTTTTACCGCGGAAGATAGAGGGAGGCATAATAGGTTCGTCAGCCCATCTGCTTTCCCAAAGAAAGAAAAACACCATGAGGATCAAAGAAAGAATAAGCATGACAATGACATAGGGAGTCTCCCACCCATCTGCCGGAGCTTGGCTAAAAGGCTCGTTAGCATAAGAGAGAATGGGAAGGGAGATGGAGAAAGGAACAAAGAGACAAAAGAAAGAAAAATCTTACTTCCATGCTAGGGAGAACAGCAGGAGGCCTCCCAGGCCGACAATGATGCCGATATAGTCAATTTTTCCACCTTTGTCGACGGGCGTCTCGGAAGGCAAAGCGAAGAGGAGCCCCCCGAAGCAGGCAGCCCCGATGCATGCCCTAGAAACGCTTCAGCCAAGGAAAGTCGTTCAAAGATATGGTTACAACTTACACTGAGACAAAATGCCACTTCCATTCAGAATACTGAAGAAAAGCGCCCATCATCAGAGCACCAATCCCAGCGCCCACTGGAGGTGATGCCGCGAATGTGGCCAGAGTAAAGTTGCGCGCTTTGCCAGGGGGAACCATAATCGTCAGAGTTGCCACGGCGTTGGGCATCAAAATACCGCCACCCACGCCTGTGAGAGCGCGGATGGCCACAAACGAGCTATACGTGGTACAGAATGCGTTGGCAACCGAAAAGATGACAATGACGACGCCGCCAAGAAGTAATAGCTTTTGATGACCATACACAGCCCCGAGGCGGCCGCTGATGAGAACAAAAGCGCTTTGCGTGAGGCTGAGCGAGGGGGGTCAGTCTCGGTAAGTAGTGCCATTAGGTCATGAACGTACGAGTAGGCTGCCGCCATCCAGTTGGCCTTTCCTGGGCCTACAGGTTGCCCCAGAATCTTGCTAAGCTCGAAGCCTCCCGCAACAGTCGAGAACATGGAGATAAACTGACATGATGTCAACAGATACTCGGAGATTACCAGAAACCAAATTGACTTTGGTATCGACCTACTTGGGTCAAATTGCATATTAGAATCAGAATCGTGATTAGATACCGCTTGGCCTTGCTAAGAGTGACCGTGGATTCAACCCGCAACAACCCTGGTAGCTGCTCCGAGGTTTCTGCAGTCTCTACCTGATTGATGACCGCAGAGGTGTTGGTAGGCTGATGGAGCGGTCTCATTTTGATGCGCGTGCCACGGCGATGGTGCCGTACGAGTGTGAAGGTTCTTGGGTGCTGGCGTGTGACAATGTAAACCACGTTTTGGAACAAGCATTTCCCTGAGGACGTTAATAGAAAAACGAAGGAGGCCAAGTAGGCAGATGTCACAACAAAACTGGAGTGTCGCAATGTGAGCTGAATGCGGTTATGTTTAGCGAGCTTTGTATTACTGTATACGGAAATCTGTCCCTCGGAAAGGAGATGCTTTCTAGATAGTGGCCGAAATGCACTTCTGAACTTGCGTGGGGCCAATGCGGACTACGTCTTCTTGTGAGCCGGAAACACACCTTCATGTATTGATAACGGCGTATTTTGTTGTTGTGGCTGATGGCCTCTTTTGGAGACGTCATTGATGACAAGAACAAGAAACCGGCATCACATGGCACCTCCACAACTCGGATATGGTGACCTGCGAAACATCCCCAAGAACGTGCAAGGGCTGTTATTGGCGTGACTCACTGCCTACTGAGCGTCGTCTTTTGGGATATATGTAGAGCTTAGGGCCTATAACAAGTCTAGTTGAAAAGGTAAGGATAGCGATATGCATTGTTCGTATCAATGAGCCAATGACGTCTCCAAGATGAGTTATCGGGAACAAGATGAAATAACACAATAAACAGCACTTGACAGTATCAAAGCCTAACCCCATAAAACACCGTAACCTAGGTGAAATCGAGCTTTCACAGCGGCAGCCATATAAACGTGATATTGGAAAATGAGTCTTGCAGTGTAAAACACCACCTTTCCTGGAGATTCATAATAGCTAAAATGCAATGTTAGGAAGTACCTCTTACCTAAAGAGACCATAGAGAGAAACCAGTCCTGCCCAGGAGCAGTAAGAAACATAATGTGCCCAGAAGGAGGATACTTGATGCACGCGAGGAGTCAGGCAAGTAGCCAAAGATATATAATGACATTCTCATCTCTATTCTAATGTTAGGTCTCTGAGACCTCCTTGACTTATAACTTGCTTAGATTTAGTGGATGATGGGTGCTGGACAATTTGCACATCAATCTACAGTCACAGTGAGCGACTGATTCTTGTCGTAGCCACTAAATCCCGAGGCATATTCTCCCTTGGATGCCTGCTCCTCAGCCTCCAGATCCACATTCACCCCAACGATAACTTCATTTGTTCTGACCAAGTTCTCATCGTTGACCGGTGGTTTAAAGAGTTGGCGGCCCTCTGTTACCCACGCCAAACCCATGACGATCGAAAAGCCTCCCATGACCAGAACCGTGTAGTTCATGTTCAAGCTTGTCACAGGGTGGGATTGCGGCAACTGCGTATCTTGTTAGTTCGTTCCCTCACTTCCCAAGAAAGCACTTACGGCTGAGACAATAACTACCAAGATACTATAACCAACAGACACCACATAGATAGGCTTGGTAAAGATGCCATAGTTCCAGCGGCTATTTGATGGCAATAGCTTCCCATCGGTAACCAGAAGGACCAGTGCGGGGAAGCCTAATTTCGCTGCGTTAGCCAGCTTTCAGTCGTTAGATGAGCAGAGATGGTCACGTACCAAAACTGATGATCATGCACGTAGCCTGGGCTCCGACAAGTGCATTGAAGGCGGCGTTTGAAAACAAGTATCTAAGCTGAAATGAGTACAGAGCTGAGACAGAGTGCCTGGTTGGGCACCTACATGACTCCAACTAGAGCGACAATAAGGGATGGCAAATTGATGGACCACAAGGGGAGGTGCGATCCTGGACTTAGCTCGGTAAGCCTGGCATGTGTCAGTCAAGCAAGCTAATGGACAAAGAAAAGAACACACTAACTTTGCATTCCAGATCAGACCTCCATCTCTGGCGAAAGCGTAACCTTGTCGGCTCATCGTCACAGCGCTCCCGAGGGCCGAGGTACCGTTGTTGATGAGTAGAGTGATACAGAATACCATTGCAGCAGCATCGCTCCCTGTTGCTAGTCTAATAAGCTCCAAGACGGGTATTCTGGACTCTCGGTAAGCAAAAATTGCTTCTTGTCAATTCCAGGCAAGCACCTACCCGGTCTTGGTCTGCACAACCAGCTCCATGTCAGTGATGGAGAAGCCGAGAACCAGAATCCACACGACGCCAATGACAGCCTGTGATATGATGACAATAAGCATGACCCGCGGGAGGTGTCTCTTGGGTTGCGGAATCTCCTCTGCCAAGTGGGCAGGGCCGTCAAGACCCATCAGGGTTGAGAAGCTGCTGAACAAGCCAAGTAAGATGGCCAGGGAAGTGGATGAGTAACTGGATCTTTATTTAGAGACGCCTAATAGTTGCCCTCAAATGTTTAAGACTTACCCCGTCGAATTATGCGTTTCCACAAAGACAAAGCTGGGGCTGGCCTTCGGTGCCTTGACCAGAAGTGCAATTGTGTAAGCGATGAATCCAAATGCAGTGACGTAGCCTTTACATGTCAGTGTTGAGATGAAGAAGAGAGACCTTCAGTGGTGACATACATCCGAGTATCTCCAAAGTCGGGATGCCCTTGAGACCCCACAGATTGATCAACCAACACGTGGCGACAATGGCCAAGTAGACGAGGAACAGCTGCCATCGAGTCGACACGTCAAAATCGGGGCGGCAGAGATTCACGAGTCCCAGAGTGAGATTCGCAACGATCGCACAGCAGCCAGCATGCGTGAAGATCCAGCCAAGCCAGTTGAGCCAGCCAAGGGGGTAGGCTATCTGACGTCTGTACTTGTCTGGGACCAGGAAGCACGCGTAGTGGTAGGCGCCGCCTGTGTTTTAGAGCTCGTCAGTTATGTTCAGACTGCCCAAGCTGTCGTCGGGTTGGCATACCGGCAGTAGAGAATCTTGAAGCACATTGTGCGAATGTGAGAATGATGCATATAACGGCCAAACAGGAGCCGATGCTGAGAATTAAAGAGTCAGAAACCTGCTCAGAGTAACCTGAGATATAGTCGGGGAACGTACAAACCGTAAAGGATCGCCGGAATACCGCCTGCGGAGAGACCAAAGAAGATGATGAATGACATGCCGCCAAACACGTTGAGGGTAAGCCATCCCAGACTAATGGCGCTCCAAAGTCCGAAGGACTGGTGCAGACCCTCGGTCTCTTGTTTTTGGGAAGTCATGGCCAAGTTGTAGCGAGTATATTAAACAGGATTGGCAGTGATGTTGGAAATTTTGGGTCCGTTATCCAGAGTGCCAGACTTGTGCGACTCTCTTGCTTTTAACATGGTCATGAGGCGTCAATTCAGACAGAGTGGCATGGATCTAGATGATGGTTCTGATAGGAGAGCCTATCAACCAGCTCATTACAGGCTATGAATCCAGGCATGGCGCGCCCTGGAAGGCGTCGATACCAACTAAGAGATAACGGAAAAGAGTTCAGAGCTTAAGCGATAGGGTACTCGCCTTTATCATTAAGCGCGTAGATAAGAGATAACAAAAGTCACACTAAACCCCGCAAAGAAGGAATATTTAGCTAGGGAAAAAAGACCAAGTTTAGTATAGTCAGTGTCTTTTCACATTTGGGGTGTTAGAATCTCTTTTTCCAGACTCGTTCTTGGCTTCCAGTCGGCGGTGGGAAGCTCTAGATCCGACGCCCTCAGCAGAGACAATTGTCACGGTTACCGAGTCAATGATCCCAGTGACATGCTTGAAGCAGTAGAAGTCAGTATCCAAGCAAATCAACACATCTACGCTGTTCGATGTTATAGCAGGTCGTGCCTGGTACCAATGCTGTGATACCACCTAGCATGGATGTTGCCACTATCTCATATCTTATCGGCGAGCCGCTGATTACTTCGGCTCCGTGCTGATTTGCCGACGGATAATGCCGCCCATCAAGCGGATGTCCCCCGCGTCAAGCCCACGCTTCACTCACATACACTCGGTCGCCATTGTAACCAGCATCATTGAAAGATACCCCTAGAAATCATGGGAACAAAACGCTCTAGAAGTGGTTCGTAATTTAATCTGATCCCCCTGACCCCCTATCGATCCAAGACTGATACCTTCTCGTCCTAGGTTGCTGGACATGCCGCGAACGCCATCAGAAATGTGACGAGACGAAGCCGGCATGCTTGAATTGCCGCATACGAGGTGCGGAATGTGGAGGCTACGGCATACGTCTCGCCGAGTTCACTGTCCGCGGCGACGGCCAAATGGTGTCCAAGGTGACTAGAGGAGGCCCTCGCCAGTCAAAGGACCGGGACCGTAATTCGAACAAGAAACCAAAGCATCGAGAATCAGAGGCGGGTGATGTTGAATGTGCGTCAAATGCGACGCAAGACATCAGTCATCGAGGCATGCCGATCAATGATGGCTCGGTTCCATCGAGTAGCCCTGGGGTTGACTCGACCAATCCGCCCCCTAACCCAAAGGCAAACTTGGAGTCGAACCTGGGAGTGGCCAGAGAAGAGGATTTGACCCAGATTGCCGATCATATCTCAACTTCTAGTCATCACTCCATCGCGAATCTCTCTCCAGAACGCAGTGATGAAAGTCAGATTAATTCCGCTACACAAGACTCGGCCGCTGGTGTTCACGAGGTCACACAAGACGCTGAAGATACGTGGCAGAGCCAAGGTGACTTGGATACGTATGATGATGTAGTCTTGCAGTTCTCTGGCGATGTAGCCCACATACCGTCCCTTGATCTTGAGGCCGTCATCGGGTCGTTGGCTGTGCATGCTGATCCAGTGGACCACTTCATTGATAACCCTGCACTTGACTTTGGGTTAGATCCTGCGGAAGATGACCAAGAAGAAGGGGAGCTAGGGTTAGATGATGCCGAAGAGCCACAGGCGGCCGACCGAATATTGTCACGGTTCAGCGGCAGCTCATCTCTGCCACCCACGCCAAGTGACCCTTTCGAACAATATTTATTCTGCCATTGTAAGAAGAACACTGTCCTGACCATCAAAGAACGAGACTAACAAGCCGGACGCAAGATATGGAAAACTTATCTATGTGTCTCTACCCTATCAGACCAGATCTCAATCCATACCGCGAGATATACGGGGCCCTCGCCGCTCGATCGTCTCCTCTTCGAAGCACGATAATGTTCGCCTCAGCTTTCCATCTCGCAAACCTGGGAAGGCTACCCAAGTTTGCAATTCAGCCATACCGCAAAGCCATGCGAGAGGCATTCCGAAAAGCCCTGGCTGCGGAAACTGATATTGAGGGACTCGCCGCCACGGCTCTGCTATCGGTAGTCTTTGACGTATGAAAGCACAACGCGCACCCGCCAATCCCCATCCATTCTGGTCAATGTCTAACATGAACAGGTTATTGGGACTGGCCTGGATGCTTGGAGCTCGAAGCTCGTCGGTTGCAGGCGACTTCTGGAGAGTGCCATTCTCAGGTCAAATGGGACCGTGGGTGCTTCCCTACAATGCATGGTCGTTCAGTACAACTGGGCTGCCGTTATGAGCCGTACACTCCTTAGGGACGTCAAGCCTAAGGATGTAATTGACGAGCTGAGCACCGTTGTTCGTGGTCAGTGCCTTCGTCGCCTAGCAGTTCTTCCCAGTACTCATGCTGACTTGCACGTCTCAGCGTCTGATCTCCAGCTGGCTGATGATGAACGTACCCAGGGGGCCAAGAGTCAATCCCTCTGGTGGCACAACCTCCCTGACCATACCATGCACTTGATGCTCCGCGAGGCAACAGATCTCGCCAGCCAGATTCATCATCTGAAGGTAACCTGCAGCCCAGTAGACGATATCCTGCAGCTCATGCCTCAAGCTGGCGACCTCGTGGAGCGATTGAAGAACTGGGATCCAGATGTTTCCATGGTAGATCTCGAGTTCGTGGATTCCGTCGAGCACTTTAACGCCATCTGGCAACAGGGTATGCTCTGTTTCGTCTACCATGAGATCTACGCGCTCAGGTCCGAGGACATGCGTATCCAAACATGTGTAGACGCCGCCATTGAGCCACTGAAGAAGCTCTCTTGGCTGCAAGCTTGTCTTTTCCCCTTATTCATGCTCTTAGTGCATGCCCAGACACACGAGGCGCGGTCGGCGGCGGAAAATGCCCTTGCCAAGATGCATTCGTCGCTGGCATTCCAGACGCCATTTTCCATGCTACTCTCCCTTAAGAACATTTGGGAGTTCTCCGACTCACATGGTGCTGGCAACTCCAAGTGGAGGGACTTGGTTAAGAACCTGTCAATCGAGCTAAACATATTGCTGTGATTTGAGTCATCAAGGTTGAAATACAAGTCAGGTATGGGTTTCAGCACCGAAGGCAGGAAGGGCCTGGTTCTGAATCGATTCCCAGATGTAATCACATTTAATCAATACAACTATCGGATAGCACAGAAAGCGTTGTGTCATTCATAAGGTGGTACTCGTGAGAAAGCTCATATGTACTTTGTGCCATTTGCACACATCTAAGCAGCCTTGACGACTTGCTTCCCACCAAAGTCGCCGTATCCGAAGGGATCACTCTTGCTTCCGAGCAGCGTGATGGGGTCCTTCATGTCTACGTGGCCGCAGTTGGGATGACTGACTGAATATCCAAGAAGCGCCTGAACCTCGGGATCGTAGGTCTTGATGGTGTCATGTTCGATGGCTAGATATTGGTTCTCATCAGCTCTGAGGGAGCCGCGAGTCATGTGGCATGAGTAAATGATTCGTCGCTCGGGGGGGTTTGTCTTGTTCTCCCCTGCACCGTGCCAGATGCTTCCAATGATGAAGACAGCATCCCCCTTACTCATTTCGCATGTCGAGCACAGGGACCTATCGGCAGGGCCTTTGATGGCAGCTTCGGGCCATTTGTGAGATCCAACAATGACTTGGGTCGCGCCATTCACAAAGTTGGTGTCCTGTGGTTCCCGTGTCAGTCTGTCTTAGGGCGAGAGTCGAGACAGGGGTGATTATTACCACTCCAGCAACCAAAAGTCCAAGCAGTGAGCTTTCACCACTGCCCTCAAGATGATCAAAGTGCTGCGCCATGTCATCTCGGTGAAGTTGCTGGGCAGTTGAGGGAGAGCCGCGATTGAAGGCTTCAGAAACAGCCAAGACGGGGTTCGAGACGCAAGTGTATCTCTTGCCGTCACGGTACACGTTTCTGGGTAGATGTGTCTTAGTACACAACTGCTCTTAATGACGAGAAAAATGGAAAAGACTTACGACTCCTCTTTCAGAAGGGCTTTGGCAACCTCCCTGAAGGTTGGGTGGTTGATGGCCTTGTGAGAAAAGGTTGGTGATTTCCCTGCAAAGCCGCTGGAAGTGTGTTAGTTCATGCCATTTGTACTTATGAATCAGTGATCAGATACCTCAACGGGGGGTCGCCAGCGTCAAATAGCTTGCCCTGGTAGGTTCCAAGCTTTCCCCAGTAGGGTTGAGCTTCCTCGTGGATCTTGTCGATGGTCTCTGGACTGAGAAAATTCTTGATGATAATTCCGCCGTCCCTTTTGATGACTTCCACAATATCCTGGATGGGTGCTGAGGCGTCAAGCTCGACAACCTCGGGATTGTGGGCCTGGTGAGGAGGGTTGGGCATCTTGTGGGCTGCGGTTGAGGTAAAGAAGATGGTCTATAAGATTGGGATGGGAGTGTCTTGCACAATTCAAGGCTATTCCTACTTGATGGAATCATCATGGCTATTTATTAATGTTTTTCGCTTCCCAGAGTCCACCTCGGCCAGATTGACAACATCAGTCTTGGTTTAGCGTGGATGTGATGTGTGGTAAGTTGAGAAGCCTAAGCCTAAAACGTCGCTGATAGCCTCGGAACCAGGAACCCGAATTAGTTGAATTTACCGCGTGTATCGGCTACCACAAGACACTGATACACATAATGGTTGACAACCAGCATATTAGCGACCGACGTTGCTCAGCAAGATAAATATCGCGTCGCTTGACAAGATTGCCTAGTCCAACCAGCCAGTCCGTTGATCCTTAACTGCCATCTTCTGCGTTAAGAAACACAACAAAACGAGCTTCTCCTACTTTTTCCCGACTATTCCTTGATATATCCGTCTTCTTAACTTGGCCATGTCTCAAGTCAAGCACTTCAGCGCCAACGCCAGCGCCAGCGACGTCTTTCAGCATCTGAAGGCTGACGGCGTTGTCGTGATCGAGGGCGCGGCAACTCGTCAAAGTATCGACGCTACCTTGACCGAAATTGGCCAAACATCTGGTGGCGTTACCTTTGGCCTCGCCGCCAAGAGTCCCACTTTTGCTCGAGACCTTCTCATGAATCCCTTGTACCTTGATATCGCGGACCGCGTTCTCACGGATACCTGCATCATCTACTATGAGAAGGAGAGGACAGTGTCCACATCGACTCCTCAGGTCTCTCAGACATCCATCATCACGGCTGAGCCGGGTTCTGCACCATGGGGGCTTCGCAGACAAGACCAATGCCACCACATCGCCCATCCTGCCAAGCGCGAGGCCGATGTGGGTATTCTATATGCGGCTACCGACATGACGACTGAGAATGGAGCCATTCGTGTGGTTGTAGGCTCAAACCACTGGACCGATGATCGCGATCCACTCCAAGAAGACGAGACTCTGGTTGAGCTTCGAAAGGGCGATGCCATCATATGGTAAGTAAAATCCCTTGTAACCTCCCCATGATTTCTTCCAAACAAGGAAGCTGACTGGGTTATCGTTAGCTTGGGGTCAGTCTACTACGGACAGGCGCCCAATAGAATGGACAAGACAAGCGTACTGCTCAGCGCATTCTCCACGCCTGGCTATCGCCGTCAGGAAGAGAACCAGTACCTTGCCGTTCCTTGGGAGGTGGCAGAGAAATATCCCACCGAGGTGCAGAGGTTTCTTGGTTACTCTGTCAGCCGCCCTTATGGAGGAGCCGTGGAGCACATGGAACCTTTGGATTTCCTCAAGGTCAAGGGTGACTGGACAAAGTACATTCCAGTAGACCTCATCTAGTGTCAATCGGTGGTCTCCAGAGCGGGACCCGGATTGAGATTGAGTTTACGGTTGCAAATGGTATCATACGGAGCTGTGTAAAGTTGGTTTATGGATCCAAGAAATCAGCGCCACACGGACTGTACACCTGTTTTGGCTCAGACGTACGGTCAGGTTCAATCAGTGTAAGCTTCAAACATCACAATTATAGGAACATTTTGAGCCAACCTACCCATTGCTGTTCGAAAATATTGACGTAGGGCCACCATTGTAACGCTCATACCTCCATCATTTCCGAATTGTGTGTAGAAGTCGACGGTCTCCACGCATTCGAGGTTAGAAAACAGGACAAGTGTTATTTATATATGTTAATTACATGGAGTAATGATGAGCTAATGGCTATATGTGTGATGCTGCCAATAGAGATTAGATGGTTCCTTGACCATAGCACTAAAGACTTGAGGGTGTGAATAATTGGTTTTGTTACCGTGTGTATAAATGAGCTTGAATTACGGTGTGAGGCCGAAGAGTGTGGGCGTCGCGGCGTTGCCACCTGTGTTCTCGTGGCAAGCCCCGGTTGTCCACATTCGTGTGCGTGTCCTCGCCCTTTATGGCAGCGTAAACCCGCCGCACTTTCTCGAGGAGGAATCCACTTTGTCTGGCCATTGAGAGATCCCAACAAGAGATCAAATGGTAGACGACTATAGAGCCGCCGACAATTGCAAGTAGGCTGTGCAAACACCCGCGATTAGCAAGAGCCAACTTTTACCACCTACGTTGAGAGTGCCCGAAGCATTTGGAAGTCGTACACCTGGTGGGCATTCCCTCCAAATTGTCACACCCAGCAAAACGAGTACTTGGGCTCAAAGAAACGGTGGCTCCCTCCCTGCTGCGGGGCTGGGGGCATCATACCGGAGTGCAGCGGAATCTAGACGCAATACCAGCCGAAGAGCGTCACTTTATTAACTTGCTACAGAGTCTTGGGCTCTTTACCTAGACAGAGGACAGCGAGCATATAGACCATGGCGCCCCCAACAGCAGTGGGCGAGAACTCACAAACGTTTGAAGGTGCAATATGAACGTCGTGGCACGGCAGGAAACCTTGTGTCGAGGTACTTCGTCAGCTAGTTAGCTCAGCGTCGACGGCACCCACACAATGATGGTGGCAGAGATTCGCAGGCCGTGACTCGATCATGGAGCTTTAACTTCACATATTTCAGGGGTTATTGCTTAGAAGAGATTGGAACTGAAACCTATTCGCTTAGTATTTCGACCAGCTGCCATTACATAGGGGTGAGCTGCTGCGGTGGATGTGGCGCTTAACAGGCAGAGGATACTCTTTAACAGAGTCGGGGGCGGGTAGGTGCTAGAAAAAAGGATTTGCGTGACTTTAGGGCCTTGATACACCAACCAAATACTGCGAAAGATTCAAACCTTCGTTATAGGTCCTTGTGAGTGGTTCCTTGATCCCGATGACCAACATGCTTAATTCATTCTTGTCATCTATGGAAGAAGGTCAAAGAACTTTCCCTCAAACGTGGTTTTGCAGTCAACAGACCCTTATTTGATCTTCTCGTGTCTCCCATTGCATACCAACAATCTGTCCGCTCCGGACCTCGCGTCGACTCCGCGACGCGTCCATTTTGCTCATGTAACAAGCAGTCAAAGGGAAAGGTCCGACAATATTAGACTAAATTCCACATACAACTACGCGCGCAAATATTTGTCATATTAATTTTGCCCTGATCTTGCAGTTGAATTACTACGGTAGACCTTCAAGTCGTGATGCTGCACCCTGCCATTCACGACCACACACGAGAAGCCGCCGTGATCTGAGACACTTACAACATTCCACAACCTCTTTGGACAACATATTCGCTCAACGTGCTCAGATGCTTGTTCTCGCTGAGACGTCGTGCATTTAATCAACGGACTTTTGACGTATCATGTCTCAAAAGGGGCGAACATGGATGGCGTAAATTTGAGGGGCAGAAATCTTCAAGGCTCATTTGTGATTCTGTGAGGCCACATCTGTTTCTTTGCCCGAGACATGTTGATCAAAAGGGGCTCAACCTGGCTTAGTCACCAGTAACCCGATGAGGCCCACGACAGAGATCTGGCTGATATTAGACTTGGCCTTCGTCAAAATACGCTTATATTAAGCGTAACCAATCGGTGCTCGCTCTTTACTCCTTTTCTCAGAACGCCCATCACTGATTGGCCGTCCTACGTATTGTTTCCCCTGGATGATATACTTTTGGCTTCTCGAGAATCGAAGGGCGCCCCTTCATTGACATGTACATACTTGACAAGTAGATCATCTGCTCCAAGATTCATTATAGTGTGGTCACGAATCACGAACATGTAAACAGAAATGTGGCGGTCAATGCTAGGATCTTGAGAGCAGGACAACAACACGAACCACACCAACCGTCATGGACTGTTTATCTCGAGTTTCTCTTTTTGCAAAAGCTAGAGGCACATCTAACAAGAACAAGGCGAGCCTCGCTTTGTTGCCCAGGACTGGACCTGTATCATGAAGGAGTTTCAATCTCAAAGATATCGTTGCCAGTTGGAGGTCCTCATCGCAGGGGTCCAATAGTACGATTCTACGCAGGGCCACGGAAATTTTGTCAAATTGGTTAGTATCCCCCTCCAGCTCTATCCACGAGCTCAGGGGCTGACATCTCGGCCTGACGAAAATAATCAACGCCAGCAAGAATATCTGGCCTCGATGTAAATTGTGTTCTCTGACAGTAATTACTCAACTTGACGGAATTGCAGATGAGAAATTACATAACAAGGCCGCGTCTGCCATGGTAGGTACAACCAATCACCCGACGTTTGAGCAAGATCAGTGCATATGCCTCGCTCCGCCACAAACAAGGATAAGCGGATAGTTTCCGCCCTCGCCATCGACAAGCGAACTGGGGATCTTGGAAAGAATCCCATGTGGGACTCCAGACCACGGCAGATCTACGGCTCAGTTCGACCTATCGCAGTCCTCAAGAGAGCCAGGACCAGACTTCAATTCGGGCCGATCGTATTGTGTGGCTAGCTGCCGTGGGTTCCAGCTCCTATATAAGCATAAGGTAATAAAGCTATTCCTCTCTAAGCCTAAAGGCCGCCCACCAACCCCAGACTACCCCGGATTATGTCTCCGCAATGCTGCCACTTTCACCCCTGTAGGCCCACGGGAGGCCAACGTTCGGACTTGGGACACATTTCTAGCCAAGCTTCATAGGCTTGCTTGTGGCAACATGTTATATCGACCGCCGCATATGGCAACTTTAAGCCCTCATTCCTTGCCAGGGCCAACCGTCCGTCTGTGCTATGCAGAACGGATCGCTTAGTTTCTGGGGAAATGTTGCTAAACCGTGAAGGAGTGGGGACGGACATCAAACTCAAATTGATCATTGATCACGCGCTCCTGGAGTCCTCGCCTAGCATGATTGGATTAAAGTGCGTAACTTGAGGAGAGAAAATGGCCAAGATGCGGCGCAGTAAGCGCGGCAGAGCTGTCGGCAGCTGTGCCGTCACATCATGAGGACGGCAATGAATCCAATCTGGCAAACGGCAGGAGTTGTTGGATGGTTATTAGCATCCCCGAGTCAGTTCTATCAAGATTAGAGACCAAAATAATCTAGTATAAGTTGCGATAATCCCGCCTCTCTTCGACTCCAGTTGGCAGGCTCCCCTAAGCCGTGCTGTGACTACTCTCGCACCCACAACATCTTTCTGAAAACACACACCTAGCAACAAGCCAATTGATGACAATGGCCAAAGACAACTCAGGCGAAAAGTCTGCAAAGGCAAATGCGGTTGGTGAAGAACTAGCTGCTGTCTTACCCAACGACGGGCCATGGTACAAGCAGAAACATCTCGTCAAGCTCAACTTTTGCATTCTTTCGCTGATCATGTTTTCTTCATCTAATGGATACGACGGGAGCTTGATGAATGGGTTGTTGGCCCTGCCCCAGTGGCATGGCTTCATGGATAGTCCAACGGGTGCGTGGTTGGGATTCATCAACGCCATCTACTCGCTTGGCAGTGTCATCGTCTACCCCACCGCGGCATGGATCTGCAACAAATATGGTCGAAAGCTCGGCATCTGGGTTGGATATTCCTTCCTCGTTCTTGGAACCGCCTTGCAGACGGCAGCTAATGGCGACGTTGCTTTTGTTTTGGCTCGATTGTTCCTGGGCTCTGCCTCGGGATTCTTCCTTTCGGTGCCGCTCCTCATCGCCGAGAATGCCTACCCTCCTCAGCGCGGCGTTGCCTCCAGTCTGTACAACTGTGGCTGGTACGTAGGCTCTGTTGTTGCGGCATGGACGACTTTTGCCACAAGAAACATGGATCACTGGTCCTGGAGGATCCCATCTCTGCTCCAGATTGCCATTCCTCTCGCCGCATTGCCGGGATTCCTCATGATTGACGAGTCCCCTCGATGGCTCGTATCTGTCGATCGGGTAGAAGAAGCACGCAGGATCCTTGCCAAGATTCATACCGGAGGAGACATGAATGCGCCGCTCATCGCATTCGAGATGACCGAAATCGAGGCGACACTCAGGGCTGAAAAGGAAGCCAGTGACTCCACCTCGTGGTCTGACCTATATAGCACCCCTGGTAACAGGCACCGTCTGTTCATCAGCGTCAGCCTAGGAATCTTTGCACAGTGGAGTGGTAACGGGGTCGTCAGCTATTATTTGGCCATGGTCTTGGTATGTTGTCCCTAGACTGGCCATCTTCAACGACTCGACTCCGTAGGATAGGTGCTGACAAGACCTTGAACAGGAAACCGTGGGGATCAAATCTGTCACAGACCAGACCTTGATTTCAGCATGCCTCCAACTTTGGAACCTCATCTGGGCCTCCACCGCTGCGGCACTCGTTGACAAAGTTGGCCGCCGAGCTTTGTTTCTGGCTTCTGTAAGTCAAGATGCACCAGTTCAGCCGTGTAAAATGTCGCTGACTCCACTTGATAGGGAACCATCATGCTAATCTCCTATATCATCATCACGGGTCTTTCGGCAGGATTTGCTGCGACCCAGAATTCTTCGACGGGTATCGCCGTTATCCCTTTTCTTTTCGTGTATGTCAAATCAAAGAATACCCCTTCTCAAACCCGCTCCTCTCTTTCAACTACTCACGCGGGATCAACAGCTACTTCTTTGGATATGACATCGCCCTCACTCCACTTCTGGTTGCCTATCCTGTCGAGATTTGGCCCTACAGCCTGCGTGCCAAGGGGCTCTCAGTTACCTTTCTGACTACGCTTGCCGCAGTCTTCTTCAACATATTCGTCAACCCCATTGCGCTTGACGCCATTCAGTGGAAGTACTACTTCGTGTTCATCATTGTCTTGGTGGCAATGCTCGTGACGGTCTGGTTTTACTACCCCGAAACTCGAGGTCATACTCTAGAGAACATGGCCTGGATTTTTGATGGGGATAGAGCAGCCACTACCGTTACCATGGCGGAGGATGCGATCAAGATGAGTAACATGGCTCATCTGGAGAATGCGGAGAGTGCGGACGGGCCAAAGGCCAGATAAATGAGGGCAACACGACACGCTTCGAGGAAGGGCAAGTCTGAGTAGCAGCACAACTTCAACCGTTCAGACCAGTGAGCGCAGGATTCAAGCTAGAACGACAGTGACAGTTTCAAGTTGGAAAGCCAAAAGTCTTTATGACTGACCCAATGGAATTTGTCTGAACTAGCCTATCATGATAAGATAAGATAGGTAGCAAATGCATCAAGTATCCAGAGTCAGTGGAAAGCAATAACAGCTTCAAATTTTTACTTAGAATAAGTAGTAATCCCTACACCGCAAAGTCCTTCCACTGGATACTGACCAAGAGGAGTCTCGAACTCCTGTGGGTAGTCCATTGGAGCGGAACGCGGGGGCGGGTCAAGATATCGGCTCGTCACTCGGCACTTGGTCTTCTATAATCCTTGGGATGCACCATGCCTTCGTTGGGCTAGTCTAGCGCATGTCGAGAGCCAAGGGAGGTCTGATCCTCTCTTGGGAGCCAACGTATGGCGACGCGTCAGTGGCACGTGGCATCCCTAACGTGCGACTCACAAGACAGTCAACACAGGGAGCAATCTGCTCGGTTGTCAAGCAATAGGGCAAAGGCTGCGAGAAGACGCACAAAGCGCAGCATGCTATTCGACTCTAGCTACCTCGACAATCTCTTGAGCAGTAAGCTAAAAGCTCCTCGAATGCCCAAGAGACTGATGACGTCATAACCCACTCTCCAATGGGGCCCTGTCAGGTTGAGCCTAGGGTAAGCAGGCTCCTGTCCCCAAAAAGACAGCACCTAGCGTCTTCCTGCGAAGAAAGAAGGTGATGATACTTTTACTCTTGTTTGTAATTCATTCTGAAACTGTTATTGCAAGTCAAATCAAACACGAAACCTGTATCTTTAAATTAAGCATCAAAAACTGTGCTGAACTGACTTCAGCGCTGAAATCAGCCATTCATGGGAGCGACACCTTGGCTTCGTCTTAGGTATGTTCTGCCTCGTATTCAAGCACGAGGGTCGATACTCTTCTAGATGCTAAAGCTCACCACATTTGACCTCAATATCAAATCTTGTTGGCTCATCCGAAACTTTCTAATATTGAACACTCTTCTAAGCTCGGAGAGACAAGGTGCTATCGACAACATTTCCTAAACATGTCACGCCAGGCGCCCATCAACCGAGAGGCTCTAGTGCTCCCTTGTTACTGATCTCGTCCACTGGAACCTCCCTGACCAAACTCTTCCACTCCGGCAAGGCGGCCGCCTCGACCCAGTTCCCGTGGATCTGCGCCTTCACGTGCAGTGGAAGCTGTGCAATGGCGATGGGCTTCTCAAAGTCCCTCGTATCTAAGATGACCAGTTCACTGCGGCCGGCGGCCCGCCGTTCAACCATGGCCACGATCCATCCGTCGCCCTCGGCGGCGTCAGGCGCACGGGGGATAAAGGCGGGCTCCTGCACCAGAGAGTCGTCGCCGGCATAGAACCAGCGCGTCTGTCCCGTCTTGTGGCTGTGCATGGCCAACCCATTGAGGCCGTGAAAGATGTTTGCCGAGCCGTCCGAGTTCTCCGGGATGAAGACGTTGAGGAAGACAAACTCGTGGTCGTGCGTGAGGAAGCGCTCGTCAACGCGAGGGAACTCGGAGGGTACGTCAAGCACGACGAGGGGGTCTGGGACCACTGACCCGCTCGGCTGGTTGAGGTCGATCTCCCACCGGACAAAGTCGGCCTTCGCGTCCTTTGCCGGCATCCTGCCGTCGTCTGGGGGGAAGAACGGGAAGGCATTGTCGTGGACGCGGGAAGACTCAAAGTAGAGCTTGCCATCCTGACCCTCCCACGCACCCGCAGTGTGGATGGGCATGCAGTTCCTCCACGAGTAAACCCTGTGCTCCCCCTCCTTCCAGCCGTCGGGCAGGGGTGTTGACTTGCGCCTCGGAACAGCGATGAATGTGGCGGGGAGATTGTAGTCCCACGCCCAGTGCTGCTTGTTGGCCTTCAACCGGGTCATGTTTGCCTCGAAAGGCCATAAAACAAGGATGATCCAATTGGGCGTCAGGGCACAGTCGTGGATGAAGGCGCACCACGGCGCCTGGATCCACTGCTCATCGCGCTTCTTGCCGTCTCTGTCGAGAGCATAGATGACAATATCCCGTGTGGCGAGCCCTTTGGCCTCGTACCCAAAGACGACGAGCTCGTTTGTGAAGGGATCGACCTTGGGGTGGGCTGTGAAGGTTTTGGACTTGACCTGGCCTTCGAACGGGTCGTAGCCTCTCGTCTCGAGAGTGTCCGGGTCAATGGCATAGGGTAGAGCGACTTCCTTTAACGCCAACAGGTGATTCGCCCAGTAGACGAGGTTCGTGTTGGCTGTGGAATCAACGGCCGCTCGCACGCACGGGTGATGCGTGAAAGGGTTGCGATATAGGCCAAATAGGGCCTTATTGGCCCTCCGCTCGAGCTTATAGCGCTCGGTTTCGACGTACTTGATCTTCATGTCAACTCGCCCATCGCGGATTCTGAAGGCCGAGATGTTCCCATCTCCGTCGATAGGGACATTGTTGGGATCGGGAGGCACAAACGGGTCACACATAACCCGGTAGAAGGTGCCGTTGATTGCCGAAGGAATCTCGCCGAGGACGATGAGGTCGCCGACTTCTCCTTCGATGCGACAGGGGAGGTTTGAACCAGCCAGGTCGAGGGCCATAGGCCATTTCGCCTTGAGCCTTTCATACTGGAACGTGGCAGTCATTGTGGTGTTGACAAACTCGATATTTTTCAGTATTTTATCAGATCAGAGTATCCTATTATTCATGGTCCAAGATCGAGATCCAGCTGCCTTATATACCTTCAAAGTCAGACCTCAAAGACATACTATGTGATGCCGGTGCTAAAAGAGAACGGAGACAGCACATGAAAGCTACTTATCAATCTTTGCGC
Organism: Fusarium paranaense; assembly: GCA_027886155.1. Lineage (NCBI taxonomy): Eukaryota > Fungi > Ascomycota > Sordariomycetes > Hypocreales > Nectriaceae > Fusarium > Fusarium paranaense. The sequence continues at coordinate 932,204 of RZGL01000034.1, read as the reverse complement.
CCGGATTGGCTGGAAGCGTCTCGGTGGGACGGGCAAATCCCACCCCCTCTCTACCTGATGACAATGCATGTGGCAGGGCGCCACCACGCGGGGAAACGGAGATTCAAACAAGACTCCGAGATTTCACTGGGTCAAGATGCCATGACCAAACCAAGATCTTTATCCCCTCATGCCTCGCCGTGATGGAGAATGAGAACAGGAGCCGTTATGTCTGTCAAGCTTGCCCAAGAAGCTACACGCAAGTGGGACACCTTCGTCGCCACGAACGAAGCCGTAAGCAAGACTCTAGAGTTTTCCCGGTGAATTCAATCAGAAAAGGTACCGTTTGCTTACCCATCCTTCATTCTATATAGACAAGGACGAGGAACCCGACTTTAAGTGCCCGTTCTGCCATGGAAAGTTCACTCGATCGTGAGTGCAGCCAAGCCCAAGTCGTCCGTCAAAGGACTGGGGATTCCTTTCTAACCCAGAGACAAACCCTTTCAGAGATGCTGTCCGCCGACATTTCAAGACGTGCTGCCACGCGCATGGAAGGCCGCTCCCCGTGACGTCTAAACCAGGCCGCAGGTACCACGCCTGCGACTGCTGTGCCCGGTCCAGGATAGGCTGTGACGGCCGGCTCCCATGTTCTTCTTGCTGGGCTCGCAAGCAGCTCTGCACGTACAACCGGGTGTCAGAGAGCCTGCCCACTAGAAGCAGAGCCAACGGGTCCCCAAGCCTTCCAGATGTTGCCCTGGAATCCGGCCGGTGGGGGCACGCGGGCCTTGATCCTCGAGCAGAAATGGGCCTGACGGTATGCGCTGTCGAGATCAAGTTCCCACACGACTCAACACACCGGAAATCATCCCGAGTTACCACCGTGGTTTTCCTACTGCACTATACTAATCCGCGGAATGACAACATCCAAGACTACTTCATGTCACCTTCCTCGCTGTCACACAAGGCGGCCGTGGTCGAGAGCGACGGAGCCATGATTCAGGACCAAGTCAATGGCATGCTCCAGCCCCGGATTCCTACGCAAGACGGCATGGGAGGGACCTCGACCGAAGAAATCCGCGACCTGGACCTCGTTGGCGAAGTCGACTTCTGGGTAGCGGACCGGCTGGATAGTCCCTGCGAGTGGCTACCGCATCACGGGACAAATTCCGACAGCAGCCTAGACCAGCTACAGATAAACCTGTGCAGCATCTCCTCAGCATTGTGTGCAACCAGTAAAGGTCAACTCTCATTCACCGGCTATTCCATGCTCGTCGAGGCAACCGAGTTCATCTTTGCACCGCAGAGGGCCCGCACGTTTGTCGAATCCTACTTTGACAACTGGCACCCGCACTGTCCGATGCTGCACCCTGCGTCTTTTGACTTTGAGCACGCCTTCCCTCCTCTTTCTGCGGCCGTCATTCTTATGGGGGCCTCTTTCTCATCTAAGAAGGCTGCCTTGGCGGCCCAGATCTGCCTGGACGCCGCAGAGGAGTATATTTTTGGCCACCAGGACTTTCTACAGCTTGTCCATCCGACCTGTGGGGAGAAGCCGGTCCTAGATGCCACACCTCTTCAGGCGGCGTTCATTGCTGTTCTGTTGCAGCACTGGAATAACCACGGTACGGCTTGGAGGCAGATCCGCCAGTACAGGTACCCTGATATCATTCGGGCAGCGCGGAACATGGGCCTCCCATCACTCAGACACCGGGGTTGCTTGCATGGTGAGGCATCGGATGCAGCTGTAGGTGAGACCTGGGGGACCTTTATCAAGACAGAGGAGTCCATTAGGTGAGTTGGAATTCTTTCTCATTCTTAGCCTTTATTAGTCCGCCCTTGGCGACCTTGCCTCTGACCAGAAAACATTCCCACAGACTCATGAACTACATCTTCCTCGTCGATTCTTCTCAGGCCATCTTTCACCGGACTCGCCCTTTTCTTGCGCTGTCTGAGTTGACTGGCTCGTTCCCGTGCTCTGAGCACATATTTGCCCACCGGTCCACCGACTCTCAAACTCTCCACAACCCGAGAGAGTCTTCTGGTGAGATGACGTCTATAGTGGACGGTGTTTCTCTCCTTATGCGGGAAGTCTGGACAAGTGATATCCCATCTCGATTTGGACAACTTAGCTACCTGGATTTGTTCATTCTAGTATCTGGTTCGTATTGCAGATCTTGGCTGTTCCAAAACCAACACCCCGCTCTCAGGGCTTCGCGTTCCACCAGCTAATCTTTCAGCGCAGGGCTGCATGAGATCATCTTTAGCAGCTATACCGACTGTTCCCTTCGGGGGACCAAGACTGCTCTGCGCCGAGCCCTTGACAGATGGAAATACCTGTGGAATTCTAATATCGAGAAAATGCGGGATCCAGAGGATATTGGCTATGGATTCTTCAGTAAAGCCGATGAATTTTGGTGGTTAGCAACCGTGCTCCTTCAAGAGAATAGCCCTTTGTTAAGAAATGAGGGGAAGGGATCTGCAGATAGCGATTACATGGAAAGCATGCATGGCTTTTTGAGGAAGTTTGATGAACTCAGTATTAAGTCGTCATAATACGAAAATCGACTGAAGGTGCTGGGTCGGCACATGCATCATCTGCCCTGTTGAGGAGCTTAAAAGCATTGTAGGGGTTGAAGTATCCCATCTGGCTTCACTCTTGCTCCTCGTCTGGTGTGCTTCTTTAAGGGTGCTCCGTAGAGATGGAGGTAGCGACACCTACCTCACAATAAAAAATAGGTTAGGGTGTTTCCAGCACTGCAGTTGAGTGCTGTCAGGTCTAAACGACTATATTATCTGCGTTATGGCCGATGGTTTCTTTTGAAGCCATCACGAACATCAATAACAAATAACAACCCTGTGGTAGGTACGGAAAGTCCCCTTTCTTACGTGATGATCTATGATCACATGCTTACGCTCAGCACTAATCTTTAAATTAGTTCTACAGAATAACGAAGCTATCAGCCTTGATCTTCTGCTTCTTCCGTACGAGCTTGGAACATCTGTCAGTCCTATTCATCTAGCAGTCAACTTGGGAAGGCTGCTTGTAGAATACAGGATCAAATGAAACATCTGTGCGTATAACTCCTCGCGATCCACCTACTGGAACGATGACTGGGCGCATCTATAAATACTACTTCTCTCTACTGTATTCATCAAGATTGGGATGCTTGAGTCGAGTTTGTTCCTCTCACGCCGAGTAATTTCGCCTGAATTCACATGTATGACAATTCAGCGACATTCAAGGATACGACTATTACCTCCGAGTCAACCCAACAGTCCCCATCTAAAATTTTGTATCACCCACGGAGCCGCCTCATCAACTGCCAAGATATGGCATTCCTGCAAAGGATGGCCTCTCTGGATGGCACCCCCGTCTATAGGTTAGCACCGCGTATACGACCACGAGAGTCAAGTTTCGCATGCTGAAGCCGACACCGCCAGCGTGGTGGTCGCCATCGACAGCGCTTGCCGTGAGGACGGTACGCTCTCCCAACCCGCTCGCTGGGGCGTCTTCATCGGGTTTCTTGTTACAACGTACGTCCATGGATGAGCAGAAGAGGGCTAGCTGTAGACAATTACCTCTGCCCGTACTTCATAGCCTCGAACAAGCTATCAACATCCTGACCGAGTTCACCTTGAGGGATGCAGTGTCACTTCGGACGGCGCTGATCGCGAGTCGCCCAGCCGTAGAAGCTTGCGGAGTTGCAAAGAGGATTGCTGGGATCGAGGAAGAAGATGATGTTTGTATTAAGATTTGGCCGGGTCAGGAGGCAGAAACCAGGGTTGCCCGCGTGCTTGCGGAGTTGGCACTTGGCGTTTGCAGCAAACGCACTGCCGAAGGGGCGGGGATTACGCCGAAGTCCCAAATGCTATCAGTGAAGGAAGACGCGTGATCTCTCCTTATTGCCTTGTGGGCACCATGCCATATACGGTGTAGCCGTGCATTATGTTCTTGAGGGTGGGATCAAGAGAAATTAGAGGGGTAATGCCTACGCGTTCGAATCCCACTCATGAGCCGATAGCAAATAAATTCTCGACCTAGTCAGCGGCGTCTTGCGTAGTATTCAACCTATCCAATAAGCCGACCGTGCATTTACAATGTTCCAGTGGAGTGAGACCAGCTATCCTAATGCTTGCCGGGCATAATTCTTAGATGGAGCCTAAATTACTGATACTGCGTCATTGTCTCTCCCATGAAACATGTTTAAACCACATCTCAGCTCAAGAATCTCAAATATGGCCCTAGTCCTTCGAGAAGCTCCCCCCGAGAAAGGAAATAAGGGGTCCCGAATGGCGGCCTCTAGCAGTAGGATATCCTCTTCCCCACTCATCCACTTGAGCCTGCAAAATTCAAGTTCATATATCGGGCAAAGTCTATGCGTAGATACACATTCGAGATACCTTTCCAGCTTCAAGATTGTGACCTCGTTGAAAAGTTTGAAGAATGGCCTGCACTAGAACCGCAACAAGACACCCGAACTTGTGGTTTTGAATGTTGGCAAAGATCCATCCCTGATGATACGGACATTCAGTGGACTCAGCGATGCGGTACTGAGATACTCCATAGGCCGATTCTATTACTTCTCAAGGCTGTTAATGTTCATTAAATCTTAACTGTCTACTGCCTTATTTACGGACCTCGCGGATCTAGTTCGACGAAAATGTAAAACTTCAAAATTAAAAACACACAGCCGGCCTGTGCCACTCTTCTCTCATTTCCAGCTCAGCAGTCTTCGTCGAATGCCTACCGACTCCGACCGAGTCGGAGGCGCATACCTTGGGCCTTGATCGTAAGGATCGATACGTGCACAATATGGATTCACCAGCATCATCATCATCAAAGAAGCGACGTCGCGACGAGGAGAGTGACATGGCCAACCAGCACGAGCCTTCAGATGGCATTGCTGGCAACCCTCTCGACTTGACACCTCGAGCGAGTCAACTTGGCGGCCGGTTGTTTCGAGATAAATACTATGTTGAAGAACCTGATGTGACTTCCAACCTGTCTCGCGCCTCATCGTCTATATCGCATCACTCGTCAGCATCTCAGCGTTCTTCTGTATCAGGTCAATCTTTACCATCCAAGCAGGCCCGGAACGCCGAGTTGCAGAAGACTGGCTTTAAACCCGTGAGCTTTTCTCTCCAACAAGATCAGCAGCTACTTTCCCTCAAGGCCATCTATCGAGGGCTCACGAGGATCGGTCATGGAGAAAAGCTGTTCCCAGACACCTTGCGGGGTCAAGTGAGCAGAATGTTTCTAGTGATTTCAAACTTCGATTCTGACCATGTAACAACAGCTCACCGAAACCGATATGCCGGAGTCTTCATTTTATAGTACGAATGATGCAGCCCAAAAAGGATGGAAGTATCCTCCTCCCTCCTTCGTCCAAGATACCCTCGAACGAGTAGCCCAATGTTCGGATGAGCGGGAAGGTGAATCTTCCTGGAACCTCGAAGTTCACGTGCCTCTTCTTGCCTGGGTCTTCCGCCGACAAAGCCAAAAGCCTCTCATAGACTACAGATATTGGTAAACCAGCCCCGACCCCCCATGACTAACCCAATCAATCGCTGACACACATCAGCACTTCAGCCCAGATCATACATGCATTCAAACCCAAGAATACCCCCTCGAAAATAGTTAACTTTTCCATCATCGTCCGCCCCGGTGACGATACTGACGAGCAAGACATGATTGAGAACCTCTGCTGCCAGAGACCTGGGCACCCAGTCGCCATGTCTATCGCGACAAAACGGCATGGTGAGAACTGGGACACTGCGGTGTTGCAGCTGGGTACTTGGCACTCTGCTCAATGGCGAAGCTTGGACTGGGGAAGAAGCAAGCGGGTTTCCATCGACTTTTTGCCAGGTATCATCATTCAAGGGCATGGCTGGCTGTTTGTGGCGACCATTATGAGGAACAACAAGGCGATCATGTACCACTCCATCTCAAATGGCGACACCAAGACGGTTCTTGACATTTGCAAGCTTGTCATCTCTGTGCAGTATTTGCAGCAGTGGATTGAGCGAACCTACTGGCCTGAATTTCGCGCCGGGGTATTGGCGACGGACGAGAAGGTTGAGAATAGCACCTAGACGTATCTCTATGATTTTATGACTGGATGATAATGATCAAGGACTGGCGAATAGCCAACAGACATGTGCATGCCCCTGGAGTCATGCTTCTAAGTGCCAGTACGACCACCTTGATGCAAGTGCGGATATCGTCAAGGGAACCACCACTTGGGTAGCCCTCAAGCATCTGGAAAAGAGTCAATCTTACCTCTTGGGCCATACACGGCCTGTCACCATGTACAGCAACCCGCGTAACATCTCGGGGAGGCTCACTCAAAGCCGCCCCTGGCAGGCTGAGCTGCAAGCAAAACGAACACCCTCCACACAAAATTGGACACCGTTCTAACAGCCACATTTGGGCTCCGTACTACTATCATCGGCCATTTCATTCACACTGATGAAGCGCTCCCATCAACTTTGTTCCGACCGCCTGTACCGCCCAAAGATCACCACTCCGTCCTGATTGTCATACCCACGTCATTATCCTGACCAAGGAGCTGCTAACCTCGAGTCCGCCGCTCCTTGCCTGGCCATTGAGTTCTTGGTCACTGGTAAACGGCCAGAGCAAGCAGGGGGATTCACGTCATGTTCGATTAGCACAAGCATCTCGGGGTCGTTAAAACTACTCTCAGCTGGCAAGATCGTTCTGACTGTTTTGCTCGCAGGCCGACAACTCCTCCCTGTGAGCGGCCAAAAGCTCAATCAAGTCTTGTTATTCGCGTTTATGTAGAGGGTGGCGGCCATATTGAACAGCAGTGACGTCGAGCAGACAAAAGAAGAGTGGAATTCAGGGGGAGAAGGGCCCAAAACGAAACGGCCCCGGCAAGTAGAATTGTTGCAGTGTATATTGCGGTCTTTGCCGTGTCGAGACGCCTCTAGGTCTCAATACTCCATAAATATTGCCCTCGACGTTGGCGTTGCGGACTAGGATAGCGACGTTTCGTCTTTTCCCGTGTAATCTACAAAGCCGGATGGCACTGGCAGATTTTTTGCTATGCTGTCTACCTATGAGCTATGGACGCCGCTGTTCCGAGCTGTAGAGCTTAACCCTTCCCCCTTGTTAAGATGCTTCTTTAAAAGGGGGCAGCACCGGACTTGAAAGGAAAGTGTGGTTGGTTGGCTCTTTCGCTAGCCTACGAAAAATGGCACGAAGCACTTGTCAAGCTGCTGGAAGAGCACCAGGATTGTCCCCCGACTTGATCAATCCTATGACTGCTTCATTAGGAATTCTTTGAAACAGGGTTCTTCTCGCTCTTGTTTAATGATAATGCCTGATAGCTTTGAAACTTTCTTATACTTAGCGTTGTTGGTTAGCAGCCAGCCGCATACAGGTCAAGATGGAGCTCACTCAAGAGACTCTTGTATCGTGCAGCTAAGCGGGTACACTAGTAAAGACCAGTGGGGAAGTATGATAGAAGATAAGCCCTGAAACGTGAGTCATTGTATTATCGATAAATGGCGCAATTCCCGTGATGGATCGCGCGACTACTCATGACTTCGCCCACTGAAAAAAACCTGTTACCAACACAACAGTCCTTTATCCAACGCCAGCAAATGTCCTATAGGACATCACCATGACTATCTCCAAGCGATCCTGGCTGCAAGGCTTGCCCAAAGCCGAGCTTCACCTCCACCTCGAAGGCACCGTTACGCCCGAGACCCTAGTCACATTATCAGCACGCCATGACTCGACACCGCTCACTCTGCAGCAAGCCCGCGAGCTGTACGCCTACAGGGACTTTGTGCACTTTCTACATACATTCCGGCTGGTTCTCGACCGTCTTCAGACACCAGAGGACTATGCCCTGATCGTCAAAGAGATGATGCGGAACTTGCATGATCAGGGCGTTGTCCACGCCGAGGTCTACATTTCATGGGGGAACATCCTGCATCGGAAGCCTCACCTTGACATAGAAGATGTGATGGCTGCAATCGAGCTTGCGAGGGCTGAAGTTTTCCGCGACGTTGGAGGTCCGTCTATTTTCTGGATTGCAGACGCAAATCGGGCCTGGAGTGTTCAAGAGGCTGGCCAAGTCTTTGGACTTGCAGCCAAGCTCAAGGAGCGCTTTCCAGCTATCGTTGGAATCGGCCTAGGTGGTGATGAAGTCGGTGGACCTGTTGAATGGTTTGAGCAAGTCTACGCTGACGCCAAGAAGGCGGGCTTGCGGCTCACGGCTCATGTGGGAGAGGCCACCGGCCCTGAACGGGGACCATCGCAGATCCGCGCTGCACTGAAGATGGGAGTAGAGAGAATCGGCCATTGCTTGGCTGCACAGCATGATGAGAGTCTCATGCGCTTGCTCTCTAAGCAGCATATTCCAGTGGAGATCAATATCACCTCCAATATCTTGACTGGCTGTTGCCCGTCGGTTGAGGCTCATCCTCTGCCGAAGTACCTGGAGAAGGGTATGCTCTGTGTGCTCAATTCGGATGACCCAGCCATGTTTTGCTCTACATGTCTAGATGAGTACGTCCTAGCTAGCGATGTGTTCTCCCTAGATCTCGAGGCGATGCGGGGGTTGGCTCGGAATTCCATCACGGCGAGTTTTCTACCGGAGAAGATACAGGGCCAGTTCCTATTAAGGATTGATGCTTATGGGGTATTAGAGGAAAGTTCTAGAGAATAAGTCATAGGCACTATAGAGAAACACCTACGTACATTTGATCTACTAACAGCGCCTTGTACAGTGGTAGTTGACGCTCAAAAGTCGCAACATCCCTGTCTGTCGTCTGGCTCAGTTATCCCATCAAGGGCCGGGCCGGGCTTCAGCAATATCAAAAAAACACAAGATCAACACATCATAGTAATAATTCCAGATGTTACCATAGTCGCCTTTTTTGAGTGTTTCTGCTGCCTGAGCAGAAGACTCTAACACAAACAACAAATTTCGTCTTCGGTCCGGTGTGCCTTGTATCGTCCATCAGTGGAGTTTGAGTGAGGAACCAGGAACTCTTGATGAACCAGCGTTGCCTACGTCCTTGACCTTCTTTCTCAGCTGGCCTCAGTGACTTTTTGTTGTCACCCTTAAGTCGCTTATCCGTCAAACCCAGCTCGAGTTGCGTTAGACTTGAGTTGCAACCTTTGTAATCCTCACTGCCCTGAAGCCTCTCCTAAAGCGGGCTTCCTGCCATATACAGTTCGAGTCCAAAAGTATGTATGATGTCTCTTATCCCTTAACTCCTTCCGAACCCTGGACAGGTATACCTGAACCTCGTCCATGGACCAGCCCAGGATATCGGTAAACATATAAACGACATAGCCTGGACAAAAGCCAATCAGCACTGAGCTCAGTAAAACGTAAGTGATTAGAACTCGACCTACCCTCTAGGCCTTCTTCAACAGCAGCTTGGTCATAAGACCCAATCTCCTTTTGCCGTGGGTCTTTTGGCCATTGGCCCAATGGACACTTGATATCTTTAACCACGATGTCCACAAATCCTGCTTCCTTCATACACTTGATCTGCGTGTCTTCTTCAAAGATGGCCATACTACGGCCCGTCTTCCAGCCGGCCTCATGGAACAGCCTTCCCCATTGCCCAAGAGCGGTGCCATTGTCACGGGTGACAGTCCCATCGTCAGATATCAGGTCAGAGCTCGCTTCGAAATCTTCGACGTATCCACCGGGCTTGCAGACTCGGTAGGCTTCATTAAAGACGTGCTGCCAGTCCTTGAAGCTGCCAAACATGGTTCGAAGATACACAAAGTCAAACTCATTTTCCGGCCACGTCCAGCGGAGAGATACATCATCAATCTCGAACCTGCAGTTGGGCGGGACCCAGTCTGGCTGAGTGGGTGACAAGTCTACGCCGACCACAACCGCCTCTGGATGTTCATCGGCAAAGTCAATGGCCCAGATGCCAGTTCCAGTCCCAACGTCGAGAACTTTGCCAACTTGGTCAGGCAGCGGCGCAAGATGGAGCTTCCCGTCAAGGAGCAGGGTCCAGACATGATGCTGGATGTCCATGCTGGTGTTGTGCTGATCATCGTTGGGTGCCCAGTACTCGGCATTTCCTGGACCTCGTTGACTGTGAAAAGTGCGGCCGTGGATGGTTCGGTACTCCAGAATAGAAGCGGTGAGCGACGCCGTAGATGAAAGAGCGTCCGGGGTGAGTGCCGAATCGCCGTCGTCGTGAGTTTCTGGCTCAATGACGGCTTGAGTATCCTGACACATGTTGGATGATATTCAGTAGGTAGATAAGAGATGATGCCTTGATTCGTGAAGGAAATGACTCGACAGATACCCAAGAAAAAACAGTTGAAGCAACGCGATCTTCGGGCGGGGTAATGTTGTCGGCATTATGCATTCTGCCGGTGCCGCTCCATCCTGGATAGATGCCATGTTGATTATTGGCGAACGTAGCATGAAACCCATGCACGCGGGGGTTGACGACCAACAGAGTAGTACTGAGTTGGGTGTGGGCCAAGAAGCAAAGAGTAATCCCATATCAATAGGGATCCGCCATATGAATGGCAAGAAACCATCCTAGGCTTATTTTTTTTTGGGTGATACGCACAATATGAGAGAGTGATGGGGATTTGCCCTGCAGTGAGCTTGGAAGACATCGCGATGCGCATAAACATTATGTCAGACAATTCGTCCGACCGTTGTCTATCTTAACGACAAGAGAGTTCCTAGCAAAGTCACTGGTGTATCTATCAGAGGAAAAGCCCTTATCGATATGGCATACCATTTCCTTCTTCACATCGCCTTTGCTGTTCTCAACGTAATCTTCCTCCTTGTTACCTTCATCCTCTTCCTCTTCCTTCTTATCGTCATAGCTACTGTTCTCCCACTCATCAGTTTCATTATTATATTCTTCGTCCTCGTCCTCGTCACCCTCCTCGTGGTCCTCGCCTTTATCATCTTCCTCCATTTTATCATCCATGTAATATCTCAAGACTCAGTTCCTCAAGTACGGAACCGCATGGTAAAAATTCTTCTCAAGCGCTCTGTCCATATCCCCGAGATCATTCACGCCCATCTGTTCATATGTGCCACCATCACTTGGCTTTTCTGCATCTTCATACCGACGCATCATTCCAGAATAACTCACCTCAGTCCAGGCACACTTGGATGGTCTCGAATGGCATCTAAAGGGTAACTCCGTTCCCAGAAAGGGACGCCTCTACGAAGGCGCGAATACATCATCCTCAGGTGCCGTATGTGTGGCATATGCTCCATCCAACCCTTGAGTAGTGGGTTGACAGACCCGAACCTAAAGTGTAGAGACTCGAATGCAGACATGTCCAGGGAGGCTGGTTGAGAGGGCTAGGGCATGGCGCCCGAGCCCTTGAGCTCGAGATATCGTAGAGAAACATGGCACTTCGAAATGACGTCGTGAAGAGCTTCACTTGCATTCTGCTCGATTTGCTCCACAGGTGCACATACGCTCACTTTGACGCGGCCATGTTCATATTCAGGAGCGTCTAGGCTAAGCTTGAGCGTCTCTAGTAAGCATAAATTTAGCTTATTTTAGCTTATCTCGGCTGGCTGGTGGATTTGTAGGCGAATATAAGAGGTTTTATATATATAAGAAAAAGACACTAATAAATAGGAATAGTAAATTTATTATATCTTAAAGGCTGTATTATATCTATACGTTTTATTAATAAAAAAGTATTTTAATTAAATGTATTAAATTAATATATAAAAGATAAGTTAAGTATAATATATATAATAAGTAAGTAAACTAAAAATTACTTAACTAATATTATATCTATTTAATTAATTAATTCTTAATTACCTAATCTATTATAACTTAATTATAAGGCTAGAATACTACTTACCCTTTAGGCTCTTTAAAATAACCTAAGATTAAGCCTTTAATATATTATAAATATATATAAGGTTAAGTAAATAATAATATATTACTAATAATACGGTATTTAATCTTAATATAATATTATTTAGAAATTATATTAATTATTTAATTTAAAAAAATAAATTTTTATTTATTTTATTTTTAACTTAAATTTATAAGGTATTATAAATCCCTAAGCTCTAATAAGGGGGTAAGGTACTACTAAAAGCAGAGAGTAAATAACTAACTCTAGTAGCTATCTAGTTAAAAGAAATATAAATTATAATATAAAGAAGGCATATAAAAATAATCTAAAGTCTAAGTTATTAATATTATTTAATAGCTATTAAATCTACCTATTATAAAATAAAACTTATTATATAAGGTATCTCTCTAATTAAGGTATATAATAATTACTAGGGCCCTAAAAGCTCTATTATCTTAGTAAAATCTAAGTTCTTATTTTATTTATTTTTCTTTCTTAGATCTAATAATAATATATTATATAATTATATTTTAAATATTTCTTAAATTTTATAATTTTTTTTATTTTTTTTTATAAATACTTAATTATTTAATTTTTTTATTCTTCTTTTTTAATCTCTAAGGCTAGCTTAATTTTTATTTTATTTATTATTAATAAAATCTTAATCTTAATTAATCTTTTTATCTTTAGGTCTATTAGTCTTATTAGCTAGCTTAATAGCTCTAATACTATACTTTTTATTAATTTTAATAAATAATTAATTAAAAAAAGATAACTTAATAATACTTTTATAAGTCTTAATATTATTATAAATAACTAAGTATTATAATATTAAAGTTATATATTTATTAATTAAATCTTTAAGAATTAAGATTAATTTTAGCTTATTAATATATATTATTTATTACTTAATTATAAGTTATTTTTTAATTTTAATAATTATAATTTTTTAAATTTTAATATTAAGTTTATTAATAATCTTATTAAAGTTATTAATTATAATTTTTATATTTTTATATATAATAATTTAAATTATTTAGCTATTAATTTTCTCTTAATAATAAATAAATTTATTATTTAATTTATTAATTTTTTTTATTATTTATTTTTATTTATTATTTATTTAATATATTTTTTTAATTAATTAATTATAAAAATTAATTATATTTATTTTAAGCTTATAAACCTCTTTTAATATAATAATTAACTTAATAATAATATTAATAATAATTATAGATATATTATTATTAATTTTAATCTAATTATTATAAAGTCTAATATTAAGATATCTTTTAATTTTAATTCTTTAAAAATAGCTTATAATTTAAAGATATCCTAAGATAATTTTATTAGCTATATTATAGGGATTAATAAAATAAATAAGTATAAAATTAGCTTAATTAAGGATAAATTTAATATATTATTTCTTATTACTCTAGTTATGATCATATTTATTTATAAGGTAGGCCTTTATAATATCTTATATATAATTCTTAATATTATATATTAAGTTAGATTTTCTTTTAGTTTTTTTATATATAGTTCTAATAGGCTTATTTTTATTATTAAGGTTATTATTATTATAATACTTATAAATAAGGTTCTTAAAATAAGAGTATTATTTATAATATAAATATATATTATTAGCCTTAAGGTAATTAAAATTAGGCTTTTTTTTATTTAGTATTTTAAATAATTTAATTAAAATTTAATATTAAGGTATTAAAAAATATCTTATTTAATTTAAACCTTTTTTATATTAAATCTTTTAATAGGCTTATTAATTCTAAAATTAATATAGCTTTTTATTTAGCTAAATTTATTTTTAGTATTATTATTATTAACAATATAATTATTTATTAGCTTATTAATTTATTATTAATATTATTAATAAGATATACCTATAATATTATCTTAAGGTATATTAAAAAATATATATTTATTATTTTTTTTAATAAAATAAAAAGCTTTAATTTCTTTAAAATTAAATTTATAATTATACTTAGAATTACTTATAATAATATTAAGGTTTTCTTAATTAGGTTATTATTATAATTATTAATTATATTAATAAATTTAATTATATTATATTTAATTATATTAATAATATTACTTTAATTACTATTATTTTATATAATCTTATTTTATTTAATATTATTTTTATTTATATTAATTATAAGATTATTAATTTTACCCTTAGGGTAAATAATATTAATATTAGGTATTAGAGTTATTATTATAATTTATATTAGATTTAATAATAATTAATTAATTTTATAAGAGGTAATAATTAATATTATTATTTTAAATAATAAGTATTTAGGTTTATTAATAGCTAATTAAATATAATTTTATTAATATAACTAAGGTTTATTAATATAATATAAAATAGAAAATTAAAGGACTTATATAGAGCTAATAAGTTTTATATATTTATTTTATTATAATAAATTTAAGTATATTTATTAATTATTTTTTTTTATTTTTATTTATTTTTAGCGCTAAGTTTATTTATATATTATATTATAGATTTAATATTTATTTTTTTTTATAAAAGTATTAGATCTTATATATTTATATAAAAAAAAGGTTTTAAGATAATTTTATATTTTTATAAAATAATATTAATTATTAAAGTAAATATAAAATAAATATAATTAAAAATAAAATAATTAAAAATAAAAAAAAATATCTAAGTTTTATAATCTTATATTACTTACCTTATTATTAAGTTTTATATAATTTATTTATTATTTTCTTCTTACTTTAATAAATTTAAATATATTTCTTTTTTTTTTTAAATTTTTATTTTTAATTTATTAAATTTATCTTATTTTATACTTAAATTAGACTTTTTATAATATCTTCTAGTTTAGGTTTAATAATTTAATTATTATCTTTTATAATAAAACCTATTTATTTAATAAATAAGTCTTAAAATAATATCTTATTTCTCTATTAAATATATTATTATATAATCCTCTTTACCTCTAAGTAGTTTATAACCTTATTATTATTAATTATAATAAGAGCTAATAGAGGTATAATATATTAATAAGGGTTATTACCTTAAGCTAGTTTTTATAAATAGGTAACTAAAATAACTAAGTAAACCTTTTAATACTTTAAGAAGTTAAGCTTAAAGGCTTATTATTTATTTTTATATATAACCTTATAAGGTTTAGCTTTTAAAAGGGACTATTTTTTTATTAATTTCCTTAATAAGTACTATCCCTTATATAAATATAAATAAATAATATTACCTTTCTTAATATTAATTTCTTTATATTTTATATTATATTAGATTTTAATAAATAATATTAAAATATTAATAAGGAATTTTATTTGTTTATAATAAATCTTATATAATATTTCTAATACTTATATATTAATTTTTTTTTTCTTAATTATAAAAATAGCTATAATATTAATAAATCCTTAAGGGTAAAAATTATATATTAAGTTATTAAGTGCCCTCCTGATTAAATTTAATATTATATTATTAAGGTTATATTATAATAATAATAATAATACTAGCTATAATATATTTAAATTTATTATTATATAATATCTAATTATTATTTTAATTTTTTAGTTTTTCTTTTTTAATATATTATTAATTTATAAATAATATATTATTAATATAAAGAAATTAATTCTTAAGAAATTAAAAATAGCTCTCTAGATCTAAGATATAAATTTTAGATTTTAATTATTTATAATTTATATTTAAATACCTTAATAGAATAATATTAATATCTAAATAAATATAATTACTTAATCTTTTATTATATATAATATATATTATTACAACCTAATAGGCCTCACATCACGTAGGCAGGGAAGCCCTATAATTTCTAAAGGATACTAGCCTATCATAAGACTACTTACTCTTCTAAATATAAGCCTTATAATTCTAAGAGTAAGCCTTATATCTCTAGAAATAAGCCTTATATCTCCTA